>WNWK01019577.1:0-37492 GCA_009830355.1 Cherax destructor
ACAATTGTTAACGACAATTAATTAAAATATCAACATGGATGACAGCCAATAAACTTACACTCAGCACTGATAAGACCTTCTATATTATGTTTGGCAACAGAGCAGATGATCCACAATTAAACATTAATATCAACACTACACCTATTGCTAAACATAATGAGGGCAAGTTCCTGGGCCTCCACCTTGACAGCAGCCTGAAATTCAGCACCCATATCCAACACATAACAAAGAAAGTGTCCAAAACTGTGGGGATCCTCTCTAAGATACGGTATTATGTTCCACAATCAGCCCTACTCACACTATACTACTCACTCATCTATCCCTACCTCACATATGCCATTTGTGCATGGGGATCAACAGCAATTACCCACCTAAAGCCAATAATAACCCAACAGAAAGCCGCAGTAAGAATTATCACACAATCCAACGCTAGGCAACACACACCCCACTCTTCAAAGACCTAAACCTACTCACTGTTCAGAACATCCATACTTACTACTCTGCTATCTACATTTATAGAACCATTAATTCCAACTTTAACCCTGAGCTAAAACACTTTCTTGACAGTTGCGACAGGACCCATAGACATAATACCAGACATAAACATCTCTTTGACATTCCCCGTGTCCGACTAAATCTATACAAAAATTCAATGCGCATAAAAGGGCCTAAAATCTGGAACTCCCTGCCTGAAAACTCTAGAACTGCAGACACAACCTCCATTTTCAAAAGCACCGTTAAAAAACATCTTATCTCACTTACGCACCCAACCGATAGCTAACCACATGAAAACTACTTTCTCTTGCACATATCCACAGCAAAATACACTTATTGATATCTGTGATTCCCCTTAATTTGCACAGAACTTACCAAAATTCTAATACAACTGTTGCTTCATAATTCTTAAGCTAGTCATAAGTTTGCCTAAACACTCCAATATAGAAACTGTAATATGCCAATACATCACCTTTACCATTAATATATAAACTAATTGTTAATTTCTTAAATGTTTAAATTCCAGTACCAGTACCAGTTTAAGTTCCAGTCCAGTAGTTAATCACTACAATTACCTCACCTTACTATCTGTATAATCATTGTGTCACTACAGAGTAAGACCTATCATAAGACTGCCTGAAAAGCCTAGGTATACCTAGGCATATTATTGGCCATCTTGTAATATCTACTTCATAAAATGCATAATTATAAGTACACCCCACCTTGTATATTACCAGAAATAAAGAATTTGAATTTGAATCATCATATCATAATTTGAATGATCTACCAATTCAAACTCACTCAATTACTCCAATATTGTGTTCATAGTCTATAAGCCATAAGATTAATTAAGCTGCCCCTAATGCCAAGGCATGCCAGAGGCTCTCCTTGCACCTCAATTTATGATTGTAATGTAAACCCATGTACACGAGCAAAGAAACAGCCTGGTTGATCAGGCTCTGGTCCAACATGAGGCCTGGTCACAGACCGGGCCGCGGGGGCGTTGACCCCTGGAATTCTCTCCAGGTAAACTCCAGGTAATAAGTGAGTCAGAGCACTGGAGTAGTCAGAGTGTAGGCCTCAAAGTGAGCAAAATAACTGTTATACGTATAGTGCTCCTTCACCTCCAACTTTGCACCCAGGTAATTCCTGCAGTTTTGGCATCTATACATTTAAAAATAAATTCTCTGCTATTTTGTAAGATTTTTGTCTTAAAAAAAAAAAAAGGAAATGCAGAGAAGTTAAGAGTTAATAAGAGTTAATCATCTTACCTAGATGCCAAGTTTGTGTCATTAAGTCCAGCTGGTACATGTCATTATAGAAGACACCCTCCAGGTCCTCGTCACTGTCCACCTGGTCATAGACACCGCCGAACAGGTAAGCCTTGTCTCCACTAGAGAGTGAGAGTGAGGAGCCACACCTGGGTGAGGGACGAACTCCTCGAGACTTGACCGCCAGCCACTTCCACTTGCTCCCCAGTGCGTCGTGCTCTGTAACACAACTTAACTTTAATACTCACCTGAATGAAACCTTTCTCCAAGCATGGGCACTGAAGACAGTACATGGTGATACACTGAAGACAGTGTATGGTGATACACTGAAGGCAGTCTACTAGTGTACAGATACACTGAAGACAGTCTGTGAGAGAAAAGTGATACACTGAACACTAACTTATCCTTGATAGCTGCAACAGAACTTTTCGTTGACAGCTGCAACAGAACTTTTCGTTGACAGCTGCAACAGAACTTTTCGTTGACAGCTGCAACAGAACTTGTCATTGACAGCTGCAACAGAACTTGTCGTTGACAGCTGCAACAGAACTTTTCGTTGACAGCTGCAACAGAACTTGTCGTTGACAGCTGCAACAGAACACACGGGCATAACATAAAACACAAAACCTTTTTTAACATCCCTCATGCCCCACTCATACTGTGCAAAAATGCAAGGTGCATAAAAGGCCCTAAGATCTACAATGCCTTGCCTGAATCATTGAAAAGCCCCTTGTCTGCCAATCAATTTAGAGCTGTTGTTAACCATTAAACTGTCCACACATAGATCTACGTTCACCTGCGTACTGCTCCGAATATTTTGAAAAAAAAAAAAAAATTTTTTTTTTTAAATGAAGAGCACATTTTTATAAACAGGATAGGCTAAAAAAATTTTAGGGCCAGTACTTACCGAGATATAAGCCTGCCAATTTGGTGCTGGATGCTCACCTGACGGCAACATCAAGTCCTGCCGCTTGCAGAAGAATTACTGGTGAACCTCACTACCAGTGAGGTTCACTAGTAACAGTGAGGTTCACCAGTAACAGTGAGGTTCACCACTACCAGTGAGGTTCACCAGTAACAGTGAGGTTCACCAGTAACAGTGAGGTTCACCACTACCAGTGAGGTTCACCAGTAACAGTGAGGTTCACCAGTAACAGTGAGGTTCACCACTACCAGTGTGGTTCAACAGAAACCATGAGGTTCACCAGTAACAGTGAGGTTCACCAGGAACAGTGATGTTCACCAGTAGCAGTGAGGTTCACCAGTAACAGTGAGGTTCACTAGTAACAGTAAGGTTCACCAATAACAGTGAGGGTTCACCAGTAACAGTGAGGTTCACCAGTAACAGTAAGGTTCACCAGTAACAGTGAGGTTCATCAGTAACAGTGAGGTTCACCAGTAACAGTGAGGTTCACCAGTAACAGTGAGGTTCACCAGTAACAGTGAGGTTCATCAGTAACAGTGAGGTTCACCAGTAACAGCGAGGTCCACCAGTAACAGTGAGGTTCACCAGTAACAGTGAGGTTCACCAGTAACAGTGAGGTTCACCAGTAACAGTGAGGGTTCACCAGTAAGTGAGGTTCACCAGTAACAGTGAGGGTTCACCAGTAACAGTGAGGGTTCACCAGTAACAGTGAGGTTTACCAGTAACAGTGATGTTCACCAGTAGCAGTGAGGTTCACCAGTAAGTGAGGTTCACTAGTAACAGTGATGTTCACCAATAACAGTGAGGTTCACCACTACCAGTGAGGTTCACCAGTAACAGTGAGGTTCACCAGTAACAGTGAGGTTCACCAGTAACAGTGAGGTTAATCAGTAACTGTGAGGTTCAACAGAAACCATGAGGTTCACCAGTAACAGTGAGGTTCACCAGTAACAGTGATGTTCACCAGTAGCAGTGAGGTTCACCAGTAACAGTGAGGTTCACCAGTAGCAGTGAGGTTCACCAGTAACAGTGAGGTTCACCAGTAACAGTGAGGTTCACTAGTAACAGTAAGGTTCACCAATAACAGTGAGGGTTCACCAGTAACAGTGAGGTTCACCAGTAACAGTAAGGTTCACCAGTAACAGTGAGGTTCATCAGTAACAGTGAGGTTCACCAGTAACAGTGAGGTTCACCAGTAACAGTGAGGTTCACCAGTAACAGTGAGGTTCATCAGTAACAGTGAGGTTCACCAGTAACAGTGAGGTCCACCAGTAACAGTGAGGTTCACCAGTAACAGTGAGGTTCACCAGTAACAGTGAGGTTCACCAGTAACAGTGAGGGTTCACCAGTAACAGTGAGGTTCACCAGTAACAGTGAGGGTTCACCAGTAACAGTGAGGTTTACCAGTAACAGTGAGGTTCACCAGAGAGGTTCACTAGTAACAGTGATGTTCACCAGTAACAGTGATGGTTCACCAGTAACAGTGAGGTTCACCAGTAACAGTGAGGTTCACCAGTAACAGTGAGGTCCACCAGTAATAGTGAGGTTCACCAGTAACAGTGAGGGTTCACCAGTAACAGTGAGGGTTCACTAGTAACAGTGAGGTTCATCATTAACAGTGAGGTTCACCAGTAACAGTGAGGTTTACCAGTGATTTTCACCAGTAAAAGTGAGGTTCACCAGTAACAGTGAGGTTCATCAGTGATTTTCACCAGTAACAGTGAGGTTCATCAGTGATTTTCACCAGTTCACACACAACCCGCACATATAAAAAGAGAGGAGCTTACGACGACGTTTCGGTCCGACTTGGACCATTTACAAAGTCACACTAACACACAGAACAAGGGGAAGGGGTATATATAGGCAGGCAGACAGGGAAGCGCACAAGAGAGTGGGGAAATAATGGAGGTGGTAGTAGTAGAAGTGGTAGTAGAAGTAGTAGTGGAGTCAGTCATAGTCTAGGAAAGGAGCACTGCAATGAAGCTGGCGGCCCGCATGGGTAGGACAAGAACACAGAGAGGAAAAGGCGAATAAAATAAAGAAGGACAATATTAAGGCAAAAGAAAAGAAAAGAAAACCCATAGGAGAAAAAGGAGAAGGGGAAGAGATGAAAGGGGAAGGAATCAGGTTAAGTCACGGGTGTTCTGAAGTTTGGAGATTTAACAATGTAATGGGAGAGGAAAGCATCAACAGAGACAAAGCCAGGGCTAAGATTCATACAGGGAAAGTTGTGTATAAGGGAGGATTCAACCAGGCGGCGTCGTAAGCTCCTCTCTTTTTATATGTGCGGGTTGTGTGTGTATTGTTCCAGTCACGGTATTGTGCCTTTTTTGTTATTTTCACCAGTAACAGTGAGGTTCACCAGTAACAGTGAGGTTCATCAGTGATTTTCACCAGTAACAGTGAGGTTTACCAGTGATTTTCACCAGTAACAGTGAGGTTCATCAGTGATTTTCACCAGTAACAGTGAGGTTCATCAGTGATTTTCACCAGTAACAGTGAGGTTCACCAGTAGCATCACTGTCATGGGCTGTGACTGCAGCTGTCACCAATGTAACTTAGCACATGATATATGTATCACTGAAATGTATCCTGAGTATCTTGACCTTAACTTAGTGTCAGGAGTCAGGATGAACATGTCTGAGTGTGTGATATTAACTTACTGTCAGGAGCCAGGATGAACATGTCTGAGCGTGTGATATTAACTTACTGTCAGGAGCCAGGATGAACATGTCTGAGTGTGTGATATTAACTTACTGTCAGGAGCCAGGATGAACATGTCTGAGTGTGTGATATTAACTTACTGTCAGGAGCCAGGATGAACATGTCTGAGTGTGTGATATTAACTTACTGTCAGGAGCCAGGATGAACATGTCTGAGTGTGTGACTCCCTTATCAACATCCTTATTGATCTTCTCCTTGCTGTAGCCACCATATATAAGCACTCGACCATCAGAGAGCGGCACCATGTGACACGCTGATCTTGGACATGGGCCGTTTCCTGTTGACACAACACAAACAATTTAAATCAATAATGATATACTTCGTAGAATCTTTAGTCATTCACATAAACACACCAACCCAGGCTCTGTATGATCCATACTGGTTTATCACTCCCCTCTGATCACAATAATAATAATAAATTATCATGATTATTATTCAATTCGCAATAAAAAACTTCTGGTATTTAGCCCCTTCATAGTCCAGACACCTGATCTGAAACATGTCCACAGGGTCCAAGAATTTTCATTTTTTTTTTTTCTTAAACAGAAATAGACAAGTTTGGGAACAGAGCTACAAACGCACCACTTAACATAATGATAAACGGGTCCCCTATCACAAAACTCACAGAGGGAAAATTCTTAGGAATCCATCTTGACAGTGGCCTCAAATTTCAGACACATATACAACAAATTTCCAAGAAAGTCTCAAAGACCGTGGAATACTATCCACAACCAGCTCTCCTTACCCTATATCACTCACTCATTTACCCCTACCTCACCTATGGAATCTGCGCATGGGTCTCTACATCAATAACTCATCTCAGACCACTAATAACACAACAAAAAGAAGCAGTTAGAATGATAACACATTCACACTCCAGACAACATACTCCACCAATATTCAAAAACCTAAACTTACTCACCATACAAGACATCCATACTTTTTACTGTGCCTATTACATACACAGAACACTCTATGCAAATATTAACCCACCACTCAAACTTCTCCTTACCAATGACACAGATCACTCCTCGATGTTTCCCGTGTCCATCTAACACTATGTAAAAACTCAATGCATATAAAAGGCACGAAAATTTGGAATTCATTACCTGTCATTGCCAAAGAAACCATGCCTGTACCCCAATTTAAAACGATGCTAAAAAACCACCTTCTCACCCAAACCTAAATGCTCAATATCAAACATTCCCAACAAAGTAGAATAATCACTTAAGTGTAAAAACTTACTAATCACTTAAATGTAAAAACCTGTTATGAATAATACATACTAAGCTAACTGTTTCCATAACATTTACATTATAATGACCACGTAAACTGTAACTGCATTGCAATTAATTGTTCTAAATGTTATCTCACTCAATTAGTTGCATTGCTACAATTAATTGATATGTCCAACTTATATTCAAACTTTATAACTTAGATACACATTATACTTATTTTATAAATTATCAACCATAACTTTTTACCATGTAGTCTATAATTAAGTAGTCCTAAGAATGCCCGCAATGCACAGCATATTAGGGGCTTTTGGCATGTACATCTCATCAATAACTATGTATCTTGTCTACCCAACAATGTATCACTGTACCATGTCTCAATAAAGTATTATTATTATTATTATTAAATGGTAGAGAATGTTTTTTTCTGAAAGTAATAAAACAAAAAGTATGAAATTCAATGGAGTACTGACAAAATTATGCTATCACGAATTTTGCAATGTCAGCAATATTTACGCATCGGTGATTTTGCCCACTTTGAGTCCTATTTTAGGTCAATTACATTGTTCCAGTCGACCAAATTCTTAGCTATTTCACTAGTATGTTTCCCATTTTATCGAGTGAGTACAAGAAATCACCCAATCAACTATTTCAACTACCCAATAAAGTGATCAGAAATTGGTAATTTGGCCAATTTCACACAAATTTCAAAATAATACAATTTCAAAATAGGGTCCAGAATAAACAATGCAAGCATTCCTGGCACTAAAATAACATTTCCTCTGTTCATTAGTTACATGAATTCCATTTTGATTTTTTACATGAATTCCATTTTGATTTTGATTCACAAAAGAATTTTTATTGACATCAAAAAACAGACGATTTACTATTATGTAATAATTGTATAAATAATATAAGTGCATTCATGAATGCACACTAGACCCACCAGCTGACGTGTATTGGACACGTGATGTGATTTGTTTACTCTTGAACATCGGCAAAACTTGAACATTTCCACTACTATGAGCTCAATTTCATTCTATTTTCAGTCCTAAAACCCATCAAAATCATCCCTATTTTTATAATATATCTTCCATTATATCATATGAGAC
Source organism: Cherax destructor (assembly GCA_009830355.1). Lineage (NCBI taxonomy): Eukaryota > Metazoa > Arthropoda > Malacostraca > Decapoda > Parastacidae > Cherax > Cherax destructor. The sequence goes on from WNWK01019577.1 coordinate 7,763, forward strand.
CAAGAAACTGAGAATGCAACAATGAAAACCATACGAAAACACTGGAAATGGCTGTTTTAAGCCGAAAATATGGTCAAATTATTTTTCTCGATATGCACTGCTTGCTGCAGGATTTTTTTTATATGGTGCACACTTACTGCGTAGACCCATTCTCTCATATCTGGGCCCAAATTTACCGCTCACAGCTTACCTGAGTGAGCTAAGCTCATGGCGTAGAACTAGTTTGGACACTGGCTTTAAAGCCATAAAACTATGGCATGGACCCTCAAAGGGTTAGTGTGATGTTTAGCAGCTTAGCACTACTGCAACTCTGCTCAACAAATCAGCTGAATCATCAACCTTCCCATCCATACTCAATACAGCAAGGGTTACCCCGATCTTCAAAGGAGGCAGTAAAAACGAAGTACAGTGGACCCCCAGATTACAATGGCATCGGATTATGCAGGGAGTGTAGCAGGGATGCAGGGAGTGTAGCAGGCATGCAGGGAGTGTAGCAAGGATGCAGGGAGTGTAGCAGGCATGCAGGGAGTGTAGCAGGCATGCAGGGAGTGTAGCAGGCATGCAGGGAGTGTAGCAGGAAGGCAAGGACTTGGTACCTGAAGTGTTAATGGAAGGGGATTCCCCTTCCAAACACTAGCATACTCCTTCCTCTCCCCTGCTTCCATCTTCCACACATCAACAACTCTTCAATAAAGGTAAGTGTTAAGTTATTATACAGTCATCCCTCGGTTTTCGATTGTCCCAGTTTTCGCTGATTTTGGTTTTCGCCGACTTTTTTCGGGGAAAATTTGTCTTAGTTTTCGCCGATTGTTTTAGTTTTCGCCGATCGTATGGGACCTGTCCACCAGTGCTGCTCACATACAAAGGCGGTAGGCCCGCCACCCACGCACCTCCCACGCACATTGTCATGCAGTCTAGCTTTGTTTACGCTTGAGTGAACATCACCCCAGAAGTTCATACAAAACATTTATTAACAATTCATTGTTTTTGGCCCTTGATTATTGTGTGTGACTACTAAATAAGTTACCATGGGTCCAAAGAAAGCTCCTAGTGTCAGTTCTTTGGTAAAGAAAGTGAGGAACACTGTAGAAATGAAGAAAGAAATAATAGAAAAATATGATAGTGGTGTACGTATTGCTGAGGTCGCCAGGATGTACAAGAAAAACCCATCAACCATCAGTTCCATTGTGGCAAAGAGAAAAGAAATCACGGAAGCTAATGTTGCAAAAGGGGTGAATACGATAACGAAACAGAGATCACAAACAATGGAAAATATGGAGAAATTGTTATTGGTGTGGATAAACCAAAAACTGCTAGCGGGTGATAGTGTTGTGCAATCCATCATATGTGAAAAAGCAAGGCAGTTGCATGCCGATCTTGTAAAGAAAATGCCTGGAACCAGTCATGATGTTGATGAATTTAAGGCCAGCAAAGGCTGGTTCAAAAACTTCAAGAAGCGAAGTGGCATACACAGTGTTGTAAGGCATGGTGAGGGTGCCAGTTCAGATAAAGATGGGGCTGAAAAATTTGTGCGTGAGTTTAAACAATATGTAGAGGGAGAAGAATTTAAACCCCAACAAGTGTTTAATTGTGACGAAACAGGCCTCTTTTGGAAGAAAATGCCAAGGAGGACCTACATCACGCAGGAGGAAAAGGCAATGTCAGGACACAAGCCTATGAAAGACAGGCTAACTCTTATGTCATGTGGGAACTCTAGTGGGGATTTAAAAGTGAAATTTTATCTGTATCACTCTGAAAATCCCAGAGTGTTCAGGAACTACAGTGTTGACAAGAGTAAATTGTGTGTGTTTTGGAAGTCTAATGCTAAGGCATGGGTCACTAGGGAAATTTTCCTGGAATGGTTTCATCAAGTGTTTGGCCCCAGTGTGAAGAAATATCTATTGGAGAATAAATTGTCACTTAATTGCCTCCTGGTAATGGACAATGCTCCTGGTCATCCTCAAGACTTGGAAGACCAAATGTCTAAGGAATTCAAATTTGTAAAAGTGAAGTTCTTGCCTCCTAACACCACTCCTCTCATCCAGCTCATGGACCAGCAGGTCATTGCAAACTTCAAAAAACTGTACACCAAAGCAATGTTTCAAAGGTGCTTTGATGTAACCTCAGACACTAGATTGACCCTAAAAGAGTTCTGGAAGGCTCACTTCGATATCTTCCATTGCATAGGCCTTATAGATAAAGCTTGGCAGGGAGTGACCTCCAGGATGATGAACTCTGCTTGGAGAAAGTTGTGGCCAGATTGTGCCCCAGAGAGGGATTTTGAAGGGTTTGGGGCTAACCCTGAGGAGTCTATGGAAGTTGTGGAAAGTATTGTGGAATTGGGGACTTCCATGGGGTTGGATGTGAATGGAGAGGATGTGGAAGAGTTGGTGGAGGACCACAATGAAGATCTAACCACTGAAGAGCTGCAACAACATCAAAACAGATCTGAGGAAATTGCTTCAGTGGAGGAACAAAGATGTAAGGTGCCTTCTTCAGAGATTAAGGAGATTTGTGCCATGTGGAGTAGGGTGCAATCATTTGTGGAGGAACATCACCCTGACAAAGATGTTGCAATCCGTGCTGGCTACTTTTACAATGACAATTCCATGTCCCATTTTAGGGACATTTTAAAGAGCCGCCAGATACAGAGCTCTCTGGACAGATATTTAGTGACACAGGTGAGCAGTGACTCACAAGCTGGTTCTAGTGGCATTAAAAGACAAAGAAGGGAAGTGACCCCAGATGAGGACTTGGTACCTAGAGTCCTTATGGAGGGGGATTCCCCTTCCAAAAATTAGGGTCTCTTCCCTCTCCCCTCTTCCCTCTCTCCCATCCAGCAACATCAGTCTTCAATAAAGGTAAGTGCCACATTCAGTTCATTCATTTGTGCATGTAAATCTATCTTTAAGGCCCCCAATTTTTTTTTTTCCAAACTTCTGGGTTTCTGGAACGGATCAATTGAATTTCCATTATTTCTTATGGGGAAAATAGTTTTGGTTTTCGCCGATTTTGGTTTTAGCCGATCCATCTGGAACGGATTAAAATCGAAAACCGAGGGATGACTGTACTGTTGTAGTATTTATTTGTGGTAATTTATATATACATGTATCAATCTTCTGTGTAAGTTAATGTGTAAACAATATTTATTTTAATACTTTTGGGTGTCTGGAACGGATTAATTGAATTTCCATTATATCTTATGGGGAAAATAGATTCGGATTACGATATTTTCGGTTTACGATAAGCCCTCTGGAACGGATTAATATCGTAATCCGGGGGTCCACTGTATATATAATTACAGACCTACAGAAGACCGTCATTTAACATGAGTTTATTTGGCACAATTCGGGTATAGCACGATTGAAGAATTGTGGCACAATTTTATGTAACACTTCGTAAAATTAATTTAACATGGTTCGCCGGAGGGGAAAAAATTTTGAGCGCGTGGTCGCCCATAGGATTGGTGGTGGGTTAAATCATTTGAGTCAATGGGGGAGACCTACCGCCATCCCCCGCCACCCTCACCAACCCACCCACTCCACCCTCCCAGCCTTCAGTTCGGTTCATAATGTGTAGGACGATGATACTCGGGAAGCTCGCTGTGTTTATTTACAAGTGTATTTTAACCCTTTGGGGGTCCAAGGGGTCTCTCTGAAACTCGTTCTCAGGGTCCACAAATTTAAAAAAAAAAAAAAAATTCTTATGAAATGATATTTTTTTTCTTCTAAATCTAATATGCTAAAAATTACATTTTTGCGATCAATACTCACCGAAATATGGAGGATTGAAGTTGACGAAAAATGAACTGGTGCCGGCAACATCGGTAACTGCCGGTTGGCCAGTAATTTTCTTTTTTCTTTCTTGAAGTTGTTTTTTGATTTTTTTTTTTTCCAAATAACTTTTATGGCCTGTGAGACCAATATAAGTGCTGTTTTTCAAATATTCACTCGCTAAGTATTTCACAATCATTACATAAATTTTCTTATCACTATTTTGTTTACACAACTTATTTACAGTTATTCACAATAACAAATATTGTTTCTTTTCATTGTTCAATCATGTATATACATATATATAGTCACTGGACATGTTTCTAGAAGTTCTGCAGCCTGTGGAAGTCTCTGAAACATGGTTCCATGCACAGTGGTGTTTTACATTCCACACACATAAAACGAGTGTCTTTGCGTTGTTGTGGGCGTTTTTTTGTATGTGCACAGACAAAACACCTCCTCTGAGCCTTTTTCTTGCAAGCAGTAGCAGGCAGTTTTGTTAGGAAGTGTTCACCACCAAGCCTCAGATGAGAAGGTAGGTGTTGATAACCTGGTGTTGGGCGGGTTTCTATTGCAGGTGTTGCTCCTTGGTACTTGAATATTATTTGTCTGATGACAGACAAACAAAATTATAAGCATTGAGCATGGTAATGTCCAGAATGTGAAAAAAGAGTTTTATGTACCACTTGTAACTCTTGCGAACACAATCAGCAAACCCAATTTGCATGTCACATTTGTCCACTAAGCGCATATTGAGCGTGTAATCCATCACAGCTGCAGGTTTTAGAATGGGTTCATTGGTCTCTCTATGCAGCCTGCCAGTGTCTGTCATTTCGTTAGGGTGAATTGATGACAACAGTGTGACATCTCGTTGTCATGCCACCGAAATGCCATGATGTCATTGGCAGCAACGCTTGCACCTCACCTCTACGAGTGCCAGCATTGAACCTTGGCATATGCTTACGATTTACACGCACTGTACCGCACACATCTGTCAAGTTCACTCGCAAAAAATCACTGAGGGAGGGGCTTGTGTACCAGTTATCAGTATATAATATATGCCCCTTACCAAGATATGGTTCCATCATTGTTCTAACCACATCACCAGAGATACCCAATAACTTCCTGGTATCTTTCAATGTATTACTTCTAGTGTACACAATAATATCCAATACAATACCACTGTAGCAATCACAAAGCACAAACAACTTTATACCAAAGCGTTTCCTCTTGCTTGGTATATACTGCTTGAACGACAGTCTACCTTTGAACAGAATCAGTGACTTGTCAATAATAAGCTTCCTGAAGGGATAAAATCGATTCACTGATATTATATCACTGAAACCTGGTGTTGCAATCAGGTGGTCTGTCGACCAGTATGATTTGACACGGTGCTTATAAACATGTGGCATAAGCATTATTGTGGCAAAGAACAAGTACATCTCAGCCATAGTTGCCTCTTTCCACCTGTTGAGGCGTGATGTTGGTGAAAGTATTGTGTTTGCCATGGTGTACTCGTAGTATCTGTTGCTTTCCCTGACAATAATTTCTATCAGGGATCGCAAAGAATAACTCGAAACATTCCAGTTCACTGGCATTGTTCCCAAGTGGACAAGATGGGCGTATTCCACTTGGACTTTCATCAAACTGATGGGGATTGGGAATAAAATTGTCAGCGTCCTGCCAATCCCAGGTGCAGTCTGCTGGTGGGTACTGGATATTTACAGGTGGTTGTGGGGGTTGTGGTTGTGGGGTTGGGGGGGGGGTGAGGATGGCCGCTGAGCTGACTCAGCGGCGTCAGTGCCAGCATGGTCCACTGCTGGTGCCTCGCGCCTGGCACCACCACCACCACTACCAGTTGCATGCACATTTCTCATTCCAATTGCAACACTATCGTCTTCATTTTCACTATCACTTCCTGTTGTACGCCCACGGGATGTACTCCGAGATGTACTCCTTCCCCTTGGAACAGCATATGGCACGCTACCAGAGCGCATATACTGTCGTATATACTGACGCTTCACTGGAGAATATTCTGCTCCACTCTCGCTACTGGAACTGTTTTGAAGAGCTTGGAGTTCATATTCACTATCACTATCATCACCATTGCTCACATCAGAGTCTGGGATATGAGTAAATAACAGTTTCCTCTTTCGTCCTGGAACAATTGAGCGTGAACAAGATGCCACAACACCGGAGGTGGACGACTGAGGGTCGTCTGGGTTTTCCTCAATATTACCGGTATTATGGTCATTAGTTTCGGTCACAACCTCATCAAAACCTTGAAACTCATCACCACTGACACTCCCATCAGTGTTAGAACTGTCACTGGGGAACAAAAGTGTTCCAATCCGCCGAGGAGTGAGGAGTTTCTTACCGCCAGGCATGGTGATCAGAGTGTACTAACATGGCGTTCCCACAATGCACCACTGGGTCCCCGATTTTTTTCCTACTGCGCACACTGAACACGCAGACCCATTCTCTCACCACTAGGCCTACCAGCCATTTCGCGCTTAATTTGAAGGCGCTAGAATTTATGCGTACTAGTACGTCAATAACCCCAGCGCGTAAGACGTACTTGTACGACGATAACCCCGAAAGGGTTAATTGCCATTTCTTAAATCTGCCAAGCATGGTGCCCAGAAGGCATACAATTGTTGCTGAAAGTTGCAAGAGAAGGTTTAAGCATTCAAGTCTAGGAATTATGAAGAAAATCGAGATACAGTGGACCCTCGAGTTTCATGATTAATCCGTTCCAGAGAGTCCGCTGAAAGGCGAAATTCATGAATGGTGAAACCCTTTTCCCCATAAGAAATAATGGAAATCCAATTAATCCGTTCCAGACCAAATGTATTAACAAAAAATAATTTTTTTTACATGAAATATAGATTTCCATAGGTACATAAAGGAATGACAAATCAAGTGTAAACAAGAATATAACACTTACCGTTATTGAAGACTCCTGGTGATGTCTGGAAGACTGGAGAAGGGGAGAGGATGGAAGAGTTGCAATTATTTGAGGGAAATCCCCTTCCATAAAGACTTCAGGTACCAAGTCCTTTTCCTTTCTTTGTTTTTTACTGCCACTAGGACCAGCTTGAGAGTTACTGGACCACTGTCACTCAAAATTTTTTCAAGAGAGCTCTGTTTCTGGCGCTTTTATATTTCCAAAATGGGAGACAATTGTCTTGAACATGTCACACACCGGCTTGCAACAACTTTGTTAGGTAATGTTCCTCCATAAATGACTGCACCTCATTCAACCTTCCACAAATGTCCTTAATCTGTGAAGAAGGCACCTTCTTCCAACTCTCTTCCTCCTCCTGTGAACCAATTTCCTGAGCTGTGGTCTGTTGCTGTTCCAGATGAAGCTCTTCCAACTCTTCAGTGGTTAGCTCTTCGTTGTGGTCCTCCACCAACTCTTCCACATCCTCGAAACTCACATCCAACCCCATGGAATTCCCCAATGCCACAATTTTTCCACAACAGGCATAGGCTCCTCAGGGTCAGCCCTAAACATGAATTCAAAATCTTTGTCGAGGACACTATCTGGCCACAAGTTTCTCAAGCAGAGTTCAGAGTCCTGTAAGTCACTTCCTGCAAAGCCTTATCTATAAGGTGTATGCAATGGAGGATACTTAAAGTGATCTTTCCAGAACTCTCTTGGGGTCAATTCAGTGTCTGAGGTTATGTCAAAGCACCTTTGAAACACTGCTTTGGTGTACAGTTTTTTTAAGTTTGAAATGACCTCCTGGTCCATAGGCTGGATGAGGGGAGTGGTATTAGGGGGCAAGAACTTCACTTTGATGAACTTACACTCCTCAAACAATTTGTCTTCCAAGTCTGGAGGATGAGCAGGAGAATTGTCCATTACCAGAAGGCACTTGAGTGGCAATTTCTTGTCCAGGAGGTATTGCTTCACACTTGGGGCAAACACTGCATTGAACCAATCAAGGAAAATTTTCCTTGTGACCCATGCCCTACTGTTAGCCTTCCACATCACACTCAATTTACTCTTGATGACACTGTTATTCTTAAACACTCTGGGATTTTCTGAGTGATACACCAGTAAAGGCTTCACTTTGAAATCCCCACTACCATTACTACACAACATGAGAGTTAGTCTGTCTTTCATAGGCTTGTGTCCTGGCAGTGCCTTTTCTTCCTGCATGATGTAGGTCCTCTTTGGCATTTTCTTCCAAAAGAGGTCTGTTTTGTCACAATTGAACACTTGTTGGGGGAGGAATTCTTCAGCCTCTACATAGCTTTTGAATTCAGTCACAAATTTTTCAGCCGCATGTTTGTCTGAACTAGCAGCCTCACCATGCCTTACCACACTGTGTATGCCACTACGCTTCTTAAATCTCTCAAACTAGCCTTTGCTGGCCTTAAATTCGCATACATCATCACTCGTTGCAGCCATTTTCTTTACGAGATCGTTGTGCAACTGCCTTGCCTTTTCAGAAATTATTTATTGCATAACAGTATCTCCTGCTAACTGTTTTGGTTAATCCACACCAACACTTATTTCTCCACTTGTTCGAGTATATTCGATCTTTTTTTTGTGAGAATATCTACCCCTTTCGCAACAACAGCTTCCTTGATTTTCTTTCTTTTCACCACGAACGAAGTGATGATTAAATGGTGCTTCCCATACAGCCTGGCCAACTCAGCCACACGCACTCCACTTTCATATTTTGCAATTATTTCCTTCTTCAATTCGATTGTGTTTCTCACCTTCACCTTCTTTACCAAAGGGCTGGCACTAGAAGCTTTCTTTGGGCCCATGGTGGCTTATTTAGCAGTTGCAAGCACAAAAATGAATGGAATATGTATACAGTGGACCACCGGTTTTCGTAGTCATCGGAGTTCGTAAAATTCGGAATTAGTAACATTTTTTCGTAAAAATATTGGTTTTGTAATCATATATCCGCTCAGAATTAGTAATTCATCCCGGACGTGTACGCGTGGCCCGCACGGCCCAACACTCTATCCAGAGTCAGTGTGCCATTGTTTACCAGTGAGTGACGGTCACCCACGCATTCATACTATATATTTTGTCACTATTCCATTGTTTTTAGTGCTTGCAATTGTTAAATAAGCCACCATGAGCCCAAAGAAAGCTCCTAGTGCCAGCCCTGTGGTAAAGAAAGTCAGAAACACGGTAGAACTGAAAAAAGAGATAATAACAAAATATGAAAGAGGAGTACGTGTCGCTGAGCTGGCCAGGCTGTATGGCAAAGCCTCAATAAATTTCTCTAGTATTGTTATTTTACTAGTATAGCATCAACATATTGTAATTTGAAATAAAATATACAACTAGAATAAACTCAACCAATTTCTCTAGTATTGTCTTTTTAATAGTATAGTATAATCATATTGTAATTTGAAATAATATATAACTCGAATAAACTCAATCAATTTCTCTAGTATTATGTACATAGTGAATAAGTCTTTAGACTAAGCTGCCCCTAATGCCATGGCATGCCAGTGGCTCTCCTTGCATTACAGTTTTATAATTGTAACTACCAATACCTATGTATACTTGTAACTTGCAATGAAATAAAAATATTATTATTATTATTATTATTATTACTATACAACCATCGCGTCCATCGTGGCCAAGGGAAATGAAATCAAGGAAGCTGTTGTTTGCGAAAGGTGCAAGAATGGTCACAAAACAGAGATCGCAAATACTGAAAGATGTGGAAACTTTGTTGTTGGTGTGGATCAACGAGAAAGAATTAGCAGGAGATAGTGTTACGCAGGCAATAATATCTGAAAAAGCAAGGCAGTTGCATGATGATCTTGTAAAGAAAATGCATGAAACAAGTGCTGAAGTGAGCGAATTTAACGCAAGCAAAGGCTGGGTTGACAGATTTAAGAAGCATAGTGGCATACACAGTGTGATAAGGCATGATGAGGCAGTCAGTTCAGACAAATGTGCGGCTGAAAAATATGTGCATGAATTCAAAAGCTATGTAGAGGCTGAAGAATTCAAACCACAAGTGTTTAATTGTGACAAAACAGGCCTGTTTTGGAAGAAAATGCCAAACAGGACCTACATTACACAGGAGGAAAAGGCACTACCAGGACACAAGCCTAAGAAAGACAGGTTAACTCTTATGTTGTGTAGTAATGCTAGTGGGGATTTCAAAGTGCAGCATTTACTCGTGTATCACTCTGAAAATGCCAGTGTTCAAGAAATACAGTGTTGCCAAAGCTAATTTGTGTGTGATGTGGAAGGCTAACACTAAGGCATAGGTCACGAAGGAAATTTTTCTTGATTGGTTCAATGAAGTGTTTGGCCCGTGTTAAGAAATACCTCCTGGAAAATAAATTGGACCTCAAGTGCCTCCTGTAATGGACAATGCTCCGTCTCATCCTCGAGACTTGGAAGAGCAAATTGTGGAGGATTTTAAGGTCATCACAGTGAAGTTCTTGCCCCCTAATACCACTCCTCTCATCCAGCCCATGGACCAGCAGGTCATTTCAAACTTCAAAAAACTGTACACCAAAGCAATGTTTCAAAGATGCTATGACATAACCTCGGACACTCAATTGTCCCTAAAAGAGTTTTGGAAAGATCACTTCAATATCCTCCATTGCATAAACCATATAGGGAAGGCTTGGGAGGACTTTGAACTCTGCTTGGAGAAAATTGTGCCCAGACTGTGTCCCAGAGAGGGATTTTGAAGGTTTTGGGGCTGAGCCTCAGAACCCTGAGCATGTTGTGGAAAAAATTGTGGCATTGGGGAAGTCCATGGGGTTGGATGTTACTAGTGAGGATGTGGAACAGTTGGTGGAGGACCACAATGAAGAGCTAACCACTGCAGATCTGCAAGAGCTTCATCTGCAACAGCAAAAGACTACAGTTCGGGAAATTGCTGCAGAGGAGGAGAAAGAGAGATGGAAGACGTTGCCTTCTTCAATGATTAAGGAGATTTGTGCCAAATGGACTGATGTACAGTGGTCCCTCGGTTTTTGCCGAAAATTCGTTCCAGAATGCTGCTCAAGTGCCATTACCGAACGAATTTACTTCCTTAAGAAATAATGTCACGTAGGTTAGTCTATTTCAGACCCCCAAAAATACACTTGCAACAGCACTTACGAAAATACATTTACATAAATGTTTGAGTTTGGAGATGCACGAAAACCGAGGGACCACTGTACAAAGATTTATGGATCATTTTCACCCTAACAAAGCTGTTGCAGGCTGTGCTGGCAACATGTACAATGACAATGTGGTGTCCCATTTCAAGGAAGTTTTAAAGAAATGCCAGACACAGAGCTCCCTGGACAGATTTTTTGTGAGAGAGGGGTCCAGCGACTCTCAACCTGGTCCTAGTGGCATTAAAAAACAAAGAGGGGAAGTAACCCCGGAAAAGGACTTGGTACCTGAAGTCCTAATGGAAAGGGATTCCACTTCCAAACACTAGCAACTCCTCCTTCCTCTCCCCTCCTTCCGTCTTCCACACATCAACAACTCTTCAATAAAGGTAAGTGTCAAGTTATTACTGTTTTATACTTTATGTCTCATTGTTTTCTGTGTAATTGAATCTAGAAACAAAATTTATTTTAATACTTTTGTGTGTCTGGAAGGGGATTAATTGAATTTCCATTATTTCTTATGGGGAAAATAGATTTGGAGTTAGTAGTATTCGGTGTTAGTAGCGCCCTCTGGAACAGATTAACCCTTTGACTGTTTCGGACGTATATATACGTCTTACGAGCCAATGTTTTGGACGTATATATACGTCTTACGAGCCAATGTTTCGGACGTATTTATACGCCTAAATTCTAGCGGCCTCAAATCAAGTGGGAGAAAGCTGGTAGGCCCACATGTGAGAGAATGGGTCTGTGTGGTCAGTGTGCGCAGTATAAAAAAAAATCGGGCAGCCAGTGGTGCATTGTGGGAAAGCCATTTCAGTAGTCCATGTTCAGCATGCCTAGCGGTAAGAAATACCAGACTCGCCGGCGAATCTGGGACTCTTCTCTTCCCCAGTGATAGCTCTAACACAGATGGAAGTGTCTCTGAAGATGAATTTCATGGTTTTGAGGAGTTTGTGACCGAAAGCAATGCCCAGGATACCAGAAGGAAGGAAGGAAGAAAGAGAGAAAGTAAGGAAGGAAGGAAGAGATGAGAGGAAGGAAGGAAAGAAGAGATGAGAGGAAGGAAGGAAAGAAGAGATGAAAGGAAGGAAAGAAGAGATGAGAGGAAGGAAGGAAAGAAGAGATGAGAGGAAGGAAGGAAAGAAGAGATGAGAGGAAAGAAAGAAGGTAGGAGGAAAGGAAGGAAGGAAAGAAGAAAGAAAGAAAGGAAGGAGAGATGAGAGGAAGGAACAAAAGAAGTAAGAAAGGAAGGAGAGATGAGAGGAAGGAAGGAACTAAAGAAGTAAGAAAGGAAGGAAGAAAAAAAGGAAGGAATGAATGAAGGAAGAAAGGAAGGCAGGAAGGAAGAGATGAGAGGAAGGAAGGACGAGATGAGAGGAAGGAAGGACGAGATGAGAGGAAGGAAGGAAGGAAGGGAATAAGTAAGAAAGGAAGGAAATAAGTAAGAAAGGAATGAAGGAAGAAAGGAAGCTAGGAAGGAAGTTGTGGGGGAGAAAACATGGGTCCCCTTTTGTGTTGACAAGTTGACAGCAGTGAGGGTGGTGAGTAATGGTATAATATGTCATTTTGACCGCTGCCTTACCCTGACTCAGCAAATTTAGATGTCCCCCCCACACACACACACACACACAGCTTCAAGCGCTAAGTGAAGTTGATGGAGTGTCCACTCATTATATATGTGTATATATATCATAGAACAATAGGTTGGTAGGTAAGTAGGTAGGCAAGTAGGTAGGTAAGTAGGTAGGCCAGTAGGTAGGCAAGTAGGTAAGCAAGCAAGTAGGTAGGTACGTAAGTAGGTACGTAAGTAGGTATGTAAGTAGGTACTAAGTAGGTACGTAAGTAGGTACGTAAGTAGGTAGGAAGGACTGTGGGGAAGAAGAGCATGGGACCCCATGGGTGTTGACAAGGCAGTGAGGGTGGTGAGTGATGGTAAGTGGTACCCCGACTTACGATATTAATCCGTCAGAGAGGGCATATTTTAAGGCGAAACAATCGTTACACGAATCAATTTTCCCCATAAGAAATAATGGAAATAAATTTAATCCGTCCAAGACTTCCAAAAGTAGTTAAATAAAATATTTTTTAGAACTTTTTGACATTAAATAATACAGAATTTAATGAATAATACCTAAATACACATGTAAATATTGTACAATAACATGTCACTTACATTTATTGAAGAGTTGTTGATGTGTGGAGGACGGGAGGAGGGGAGAAGGTGGAGTAGTATGCTAGTGTTTGGAAGGGAATCCCTTCCATTAACACTGCAGGTACCAAGTTCTTTTCTGGGGTTACTGGCCTTTTCTTTGAATGCTACACTCCCTGCATGAATGCTACACTCCCTGCATGAATGCTACACTCCCTGCATGCCTACTACACTCCCTGCATCCTTGCTACACTCCCTGCATCCTTGCTACACTCCCTGCATCCTTGCTACACTCCCTGCATCCTTGCTACACTCCCTGCATCCTTGCTACACTCCCTGCATCCTTGCTACACTCCCTGCATCCCTGCTACACTCCCTGCATCCTTGCTACACTCCCTGCATCCCTGCTACACTCCCTGCATCCCTGCTACACTCCCTGCATCTTTGCTACACTCCCTGCATGCCTGCTACACTCCCTGCATGCCTGCTACACTCCCTGCATGCCTGCTACACTCCCTGCATCCTTGCTACACTCCCTGCATCCCTGCTACACTCCCTGCATCCCTGCTACACTCCCTGCATCTTTGCTACACTCCCTGCATGCCTGCTACACTCCCTGCATGCCTGCTACACTCCCTGCATGCCTGCTACACTCCCTGCATCCCTGCTACACTCTCTGCATCTTTGCTACACTCCCTGCATGCCTGCTACACTCCCTGCATGCCTGCTACACTCCCTGCATAAATGCTACACTCCCTGCATGAATGCTTCACTCCCTGCACATTCTTTACCACAGGCTTGGCACTAGGAGCTTTCTTGGGGCCCATGGTGGCTTATTTAGAAGTTCCAAGCACTAAAAACAGTGGAATAATGACAATACAGTGGTCCCTCGGTTTTCGCCGAAAATTCGTTCCAGAATGCTGCTCAAGTGCCATTACCGAACGAATTTACTTCCTTAAGAAATAATGTCACGTAGGTTAGTCTATTTCAGACCCCCAAAATTACACTTGCAACAGCACTTACGAAAATACACTTACATAAATGTTCGAGTTTGGAGATACACAAAAACCGAGGGACCACTGTACAGTGGACCCTCGGTTAACGAAAAAAATTCATCCCAGAAGCCTGCTCAAGTGCCATTACCGAACGAATTTACGTCCTTAAGAAATAATGTCACGTAGGTTAGTCTATTTCAGACCCCCAAAAATACACTTCCACATGCAATTAAAAAATTATTCTTACATAATTGTACGATTTCCGGGGTATTCGTTAACCGAGGGTCCACTGTATACTGGTATGAATGCGTGGGTGTGGGTGGGTGGTCGCTCTCACTTGTAAACAATAGCACACTGACGCTCCCTGGAGTGTGCGCTCAGCTGGGCGCCAAGCGAATACGTCCGGTACGAATGTCGTTACACGAAGCAAACATCGTAAATCACAATCAAATTTTTTACGTTATAAATATCGGTTATCGAAAATAACGTAAGATGATAGCATCGTAACACGGGGTACCACTGTATAATATGTCATTTTGACAGCAGCCGCACCCCGACTCAGCATACAGTGGTACCCCAACTTACGATGGTCCCCAAACACACCCTTTTATGTAAGTTTATTTTTTTAAATGTTTTTGTAAGTGTAATTTTGGGGGTCTAAAAGGACTAGTCTATTTTACATCATTTCTTATGGAGATAAATTTGTTTGGTAATGGCACTTGAACAGCATTCTGGAATGAAAAAATATCGTAAGTCGGGGTACCACTGTATTTATAAGTCCACACACTCACAACAACCAGCTTCCAGACGCTATTATCAGTTCTATGAAGTGTCCAGTGACTATATATGCGTATATATAGAAACCAAAAGGAAGGAAGGAAGGAGATGAAAAGAAGGAAGGACGGTATGAAAGGAAGGTATGTAGGTAGGTAGGAATGTAGGAAGGAAGGAATGTAGGAAGGAAGGAATGAAGGTTGGAAGGAAGGTATGTAGGAAGGAAGGTAGGAAGGAGGGCAGGAAGGAAGGTAGGTAGGAAGGAAGGCAGGAAGGAAGGTAGGAAGGAGGGCAGGAAGGAAGGTAGGAAGGAGGGCAGGAAGGAAGGTAGGAAGGAAGGCAGGAAGGAAAGCAGGAATGATGACCCAGAAACAACAACCAGCTTCCAGAAGCTAATAGCAATTCTATGAAGTGTCCAGTGATTATATATGCGTATATATAGAAACCAGAAGGAAGGAATAAAGTGGCGTTCCACAAGGATCAGTTTTAGGCCCATTGTTGTTCATAATTTACATAAATGACCTTGATGAAGGAATTGCAAGTGACATGAGTAAATTTGCTGATGATACAAAACTAGGCCGTATGATTCATTCTGAGGAGGATACCAGTGAACTCCAGGAGGATTTGGACAAATTAATGTCTTGGTCTGAAAAGTGGCAGATGAAGTTCAATGTGGACAAGTGTAAGGTACTAGTCCTTGGTAATGAAAATATCCCTCGAATTTAGAAACTAGGTGAAGTAGAGCTTGATCATACAGAATGTGAAAAAGACTTGGGAGTCATGGTAAGCAGGAATCTAAAGCCAAGACAACAGTGCCTAAGTGTGCGCAATAAGGCTAACAGATTACTAGGATTTATTTCAAGAAGTATAAGCAACAGAAGTCCAAAAGTTATTTTACAGCTCTATACATCACTAGTGAGACCTCATTTGGATTATGCAGCTCAGTTTTGGTCTCCTTACTACAGGATGGATATAGATTCATTGGAGAACATACAAAGAAGAATGACTAAAATGATTTACAGTATAAGAAATCTCCCGTATGAAGATAGACTTAGAGCGTTGAATCTCCACTCTCTGGAGAGACGTAGAATGAGGGGAGATATCATCGAGGTGTACAAGTGGATGATGGGCATAAACAATGGAGATATTAATAAAATACTGAGGATATCGAACCAAGTAAGAACCAGAAATAACGGATTTAAATTGGATAAATTTAGATTTAGAAAGGACATAGGCAAGTACTGGTTTTCGAACAGAGTTGTAGATGCGTGGAACAATCTTCCGAGTACTGTGATAGAGGCTAGGACCTTGGGTGGCTTTAAAAAGAGATTGGACAAATATATGAGTGGGAGGGGCTGGGTTTCATTGGTGTCGTGAGTACGGGAATAAATTCTTAGATAGTGGTGGTTTTGATATGGACCTGCCTTGTATGGGTCAGTAGGCCTTCTGCAGTGTTCCTCCATTCTTATGTTCTTATGTTCTTATGAAAGGAAGGAAGGTTAGAAGGAATGTAGGAAGGAAGGAAGGTCGGAATGATGACCAGACACAACAACCAGCTTCCAGAAGCATATAGCAGTTCTAGGCACGTGTCCACTGACTGTGTGAATATATAGAAAACAGAAGGGAGAAAGGAAGGACGAGATGAAAGGTAGTAAGGAAGGAAGTAAGGAAGGAAGGAAGGAAGGAAGGAAGGAAGGTAGGTAGGTAGGTAGGTAGGTAGGTAGGTAGGTAGGTAGGTAGGTAGGTAGGTAGGAAGGAAGGAAGGAAGGAAGGAAGGAAGGAAGGAAGGAAGGAAGGAAGGTAGGTAGGTAGGTAAGAAGGAATGTAGGAAGGAATGACGACCCAGACGACCATCAACCTAGGATAACTACCTAACACAACTGCCTGCTGCTACTTTGAAGAAAACTGCTCAGAAGAGATGTTTTGTCTGTGCATATAAAAAAAAAACACCCACAAAAATGCAGACACACTCGTTTTATGTGTGAGGAATGTAAAACACCACTGTGCATGGAACCATGTTTCAAAGAGTTCCACAAGCTGCAGAACGTCTATGAACATGTCCAGTGACTGCACAGTTGTATATATATTATAGAACATTAGTAATAAAGATTTTTTTGTATTGTTGATTTGTGTAAACAAGTTTTGTAAACAATATAAAGATACTAATGTTTATGCTATTATTGTGTTGCATACAACGAATGTATATATATACATTGAACCTTACCTTGGTCTCACAGGCCACATAAGTTACGTAAAAAAAGAAAATAGTGAAAAAAACAAGAAATCTACGAATGGAAGTAAACAAATGTTTACCGAGTGAGTGGCATTCGCTGATGTTGCCATACGCGGCTCATTTTCTGCCAACTTTACACCTCCATATCTCGGTAAGTATTGATGGCAAAAATCTGCTTTTAGGATAAAAAACAATCAGAAAAATAATCTTAACATTTTGATAAGAAAAATAAAAAAATTTTTCGAATATTTCCTGACATAGAATGACAGTTTCAGAAAGGGGTCTCCGACAGTCAAAGGGTTAATTATGAAAACCAGGGGTCCACTGTATCTTATGAATGCGTGAGGTGATGGTCACTCACCCATAAAGAATGCCACACTGACTGTGGTGGTCGGAGGCAGGCTGGCTTTGCTTATGGCCTGACGCTGGGAGAAGGGCCAGACGCATACCATACCACCACCAAATCGCGAAAAAATTATGAACCTTGAGTCTATTTTTTGCTGAAAAAAGGCGCTGAAAGGCGAAATTCACGAAACACGATGCCGCTGAAACTCCGGGGTCCACTGTATTAGATAAGCTTTAGAGTGGCTCACGTGTGGTGGATATAGTGAGGGCCTATGGCCTTAATGAAGCGTCAGTTTGAACAATTAAAAAGAATAAAGGCGAATATACGAGCTTGTGTAATGAATAACCCAAGATGTCATCTCATGAAAAGAATGACACGTAGGTCCCAACAAGTAAATAAAACAGAAAACTTGTTGCTTGAGTGAATCGAACAAAAGACAAAGAAAGGTGCACCACTTAATTTCATCTTAATTAGAGAAAAGGCCTTACAGTTGTTTAAAGCAGTGTATGGTAAGGAAGGAAGGCCTGAAAAAGAGTGTGTGTTTAGCACAGGCTTTTTCCACAACTTTAAGTTGCATAAGTTACATAATATTAAGTTTACTGGTGAAAGTACCTCAGCTGATCATACAGCAGCAAGTAATTTCCCTGTTGAATTGCAGGAAATTATTTCTGAGGGTGGCTATGAGCCACATAGTGTTTAATGTTGACGAAACAAGTGTTTTCTGGAAGAAAATGCCAATACGAACTTATATCAGTCAGCAAGAGAAAAGTGCACCGGGCTTCAAGACAGGAAAGGAGCGCTTCACCTTGCTCCTTTGCGGTAATGTGTCAGGTGATTTCAAGTGTAAGCCCATGGTTATTTACTGCTCTAAGAATCCTTGTGCTTTGAAAGGTGTAGATAAAAACACGTTACCAGTAATTTGGAGGTCAAACCAGTCAGTATGGATGACAGAGGAAATATTTATTGACTGGTTTAAGCCTCACTTTATTCTTGAAGTCAAATTTTACCTGCACAGCAAGAACCTTGCATTCAAGCCTCTCTTACACACACAACCCACACATATAAAAGGGAGGAGCTTACGACGATGTTTCGGCCCGACTTGGACCATTTACAAAGTCACACTAACACACAGAGACGGAGGAAGGGGTATTCCTTGATAATTCCATAAGCTTTGCTGGATGTGACCCCACATGTAAAAGTTGTATTTTTATCTCCATTTACAGCATCTCTAATTCAACCACTGGATCGGGTAGTTATTAAGTCACTGAAGTGTAACTACACAAAAAAAGTTATGAAAAAACTAGTTGCATCAATGGACTCTGACTCCAACTTGGCAGTACCAAGCTTCTATGCTAGAAGTGCAGGGAATGAAGTGCCCCAATCAACATTAAATGCAGGCTGGGAAAAGTTATGGCCTCCTGTAGTTAATTTTTCCACTGGTTTTTCCTTTCTTGAGAGTCAGGTTCAGGAAATTGTTCAGCTGGCAAGGAGATTACCAGGTGATGGTTTTGAAGATATGAATGAAGATGTGAATGAACTCTTAGAAGATGATGATGAAGACAGGAGTCCAGAGGAAATGTTGACAGAGTTTGATGCACAGATACAAGGGAGCCACATAACAGAAGAAGATGAAGAAGAACTTGAGGAAAAACAGTTAACATTGCAGCAGTTACGTGAGCAGTTCCATGTTGCTGCTAAACTAGCAGACTTTTTCACTGAAGAGGACCCTGACAAATCTAGAAGCAGTGCTTTGAAACGGGGTCTGGACCAACTGATGATGCCTTACCGTCAGCTGTATAATGTACTGCAGGGTAAAAGAGCCCAGAGATCCATTACAGAATTTATGCACACTCCAATACAACCATTGACTTCTGTACCAGAACCTCTACCGTCCACTTCTGCCAACAACCATCCACCTCAGCCCAGTAGGGCCACACCATGCATATCCACTCTCTTCACAATCATCCACAAATACCATTACCCACAATTTAAGGGAAGAAATACTATTATTTCTATTGCATTTGTAGTCTTAAGCAGTAATATATCACGACACTGAACTACAATTACATATTTACTTTTATTTTTGTAAGATCTGTTGGTCTAAAAAAAGTTGTTTGACTTCTTGGAGGCTCCCAGGAACGTAACCCTATTTTTCCTGTAAGTTCTTCAGTTCATCTAACATGATTTTACCTAACATGACGTTTTCAGGAACGTAACTACCATGTTGAATGACGGTCTAATGTATATCAAACTTTCCTTTACTATCTAAAATCTTCAAAAAATTTATACAGTGGTACCTTGATATTCAAACATAATCCGTTCTAGGAGGCTGTTTGAATAGTGAGTTGAACGAATACTGAATCAATTTTTCCGATAAGAAATAATGTAAATGGTATTAATCCATTCCAGACCTAAAAAAATTACCAATTATAAAACATTTAAAGTGAAAATATTGCTTATTTAAACCTGTGTAATAATACTAGCATGCATCAAATCATACATGAAAAGTATAAAAACAAATACATGAAATAAATTAAAATTTAACTGCACTTTACCTTTACTGAGGAGTGCTGATGGCCTAAGAGGAAGGTGGAGAGATGTTATTGTTTGGAAAGGGTGTCACCTTCCATAAAAACATCAGCTAACTGCCCTTCTGGTATTTTTTCTTTTCTGTCTCTGTGCAGTAGCATTTGATGGCAATTCACTAGCATTTGATTTTTTTCTTTGCTAAAGCTGTTCAATGTTGTCTGCTTTTGATGACTTTTCAAAATTTTTCTAAAGTGGTCTGCAACATTGTCATTAAACAGGTTGATGCTCCTATTCAAGATGCCATTTTTTCACCAGGCTCTGTGTTGAAGCCCAATGGTTATACAGTTCCTTAATTTCTGCAGTGGAAATGTTGCCCTTACTGCTACCCTTCTCTGAAGAAGAAATTTCCTCAACCGGCACTCAGAAAAAAAATGAACTTTCCCTGGGACTTTTCATAGACTTATGAAAAGCTTTTGATACAGTTGACCATGACCTATTGTACCAACAAAGTTGATTACGGGGTCAGAAGACACTCTCAGTTACCTAAAATCTTACCTTAGCAATAGAACCCAGTTTGTATACACAAATGGAGATAACTCCACTACACAACCTGTTCTTGTTGGAGTCCCACAGGGACTGCTCTTTCTCATTTATATCAATGACCTCCAAAACACATCTAAACTCCTTAAACCCATTTTATTTGCAGATGACACTACTAATGTCTTTTCTCACCCAAACCCAACCATACTAACGGACACTGTAAATGCCGCACTGCTAAAAATATCTACTTAGATGACCACCAACAAACTTACTCTCAATATAGACAAAACCAACTTCATGCTATTTGGAAACAGAACTTCAAATTTACAGCTCAACATATTGATAAATGGTTCACCCATTTCTAGACACACAGAGGGCAAATTTCTAGGTCTCCACCTTGACTGCTGTCTCAAATTCCAGACACACATACAGCAAATTTCCAAGAAAGTCTCCAAAACAGTAGGCATCCTCTCAAAGATATGCTACTATGTACCCCAATCAGCTCTTCTAGCTCAGTACCACTCTCTCATTTACCCTTACTTTACCTACGGTATTTGTGCATGGGGCTCAACCACAGCAAATCACCTTAAACCTTTAATAACCCAACAAAAAGCTGGTGTGATTGATTACAAACTCCTGTAATAGACAGCATACTCCTCCGCTTTTCAAGAGCCTTAACTTGCTTAATATACAAAACATCCCCACTTATTATTGTGCCTACTACATACACACAACACTACACTCAAATATAAACCCTCCTCTAAAACTCCTCCTTGATAACTATAATAGAACACAGCCATAATACGAGACACAAATCACTCTTTGATATCCCTCGTGTCCATCTCTCCCTATGCAAAAATGCTATGCATGTAAAGAGCCCGAAGATCTGGAATTCATTGCCAGAACACACTAAAGGACTCCTGCCTGCAAATCAATTTAAGGCCCTACTAAGAAATCACCTTATCATCCAAAATTAACAAGACAAACCATACTTAGTACCTACTAGATACTCAAAAGCTACACAAAAAAACTTCTAAATAATTTAAGACTGCTCAACTTAAAATTATCTCAAATTTCATTACTGTACATCGTGCTGAGGATTGCTCAACCATTTACTCATTACAGCCTCTCCTCACTTAGCGACGTACTCGTTTACCGACGCCTCGGACTTACGACAGGTTCTCTGACCAGTATTTATACCTAAATAATGTATATTAGAGCTGATTTCCCCAATTCTGTGCATTTCAATATACAGTACACTGTTATATAAACATTTATAAATATACCAGAAATGTTATAAATGGTGTAAAGGTGACATTAAAACAATATCAAAGATGGTTGATGCAAATCCACTACCATTATAGTATGCTCCTCGTTTAGTGACGAATTCGTTTACTGACGGGGTCTTAGGTCCCTATCTCCGTCGTTAAGTGAGGAGAGGCTGTACTTCAAAATTAGGATGTTTAAATTTCATCGTTTTAAATACTAAATTGTAATATACTTCATATTGTAAATTGTTTAAATTGTTCTATTATAATACTGTAATTTTTATAAAATAATTCAAAACTGTAATTATTCTCTACTAAACTTCTCTACTAGACTTATTAAAGCCATATAGCATTACCTAATAATATGTACTCAATTCTCTTGTACTCACTGTAACTCATCTATTGACCATATAATCTGTTATTGCCTTAATAATCTTAAGTTAATTTTAAGTTTGCCCAAAATGTACAGCATACAAGAGGCTTTTTGGCATGTACACCCAACTACTATATTCCTTTGTACAACCATGTATCATGTCAAAATAGTGTTATTATTATTATTATTATTATTACTTCTTTTTGCTGCTCCTTGTGTAGGTCTTGAAGTTCTTCTGTGGTGAGCTCATTCTTGTGACCCACCATCAACTCCTCTACATCCTCGTCGTCCATTTCCAAACCCATGGACTGGCCCAGAGAAACAATATCCTTCACTACAGGCTATGCCTTACAGCCTTCAAGGTCTCTGACTGACTCACAATCTGGCCACAATTTCTTCCAGACAGAGTTCATTGTTCTGAAAAACTTTACCTCAGGCTTTGTCTATTATCCTTAACCCGTTAACTGTCCAAACATATATATACGTTCTCTCGCCTAGCGCTCCGAATATTTTGAAAAAAAAAAAAAAAATTTTTTTTATAGAAATAAAGAGTGCATTTTTCTAAGTGTTATAGGATAAAAAAAAATTTAGGGTCAGTACTTACCGAGATATGAGGCCGAGAAGCTGGCACTGGATGCTCACCTGACAGCAACATCGAGTCCTGCCGCTTGCAGAAGTGTTGCCGATATACCTTTTTTTCTTGTTTTTATATTACAGTTGACCCTCGGTTAACGAAAGGCTTAGTTAACGAAAAAATCGGTTTCCGAAAGCTTTTTTCAGTATCAGTTACCGAAAAAATCCTTGATTAGCGAAATGTATTAGACCTGTCCGCCTGCTCTGCCCCTGGCCTGTGCGTGCACAAGACGCCAGTGAAGTGTTGCTTACCATTGAAAGAACATTACCCAGCACGCTCTTTCAAACATTCATAATACATTTGGTGTCTTTTTTGGTGGTTTAGTGATTGTCACTGTGAAATACAGTGGTCCCTCGGTTTTCGTGCATCTCCAATATCGAACATTTATGTAAGTGTATTTTCGTAAGTGCTGTTGCAAGTGTATTTTTGGGGGTCTGAAATAGACTAACCTACGTGACATTATTTCTTAAGGAAGTAAATTCGTTCGGTAATGGCACTTGAGCATCATTCTGGAATGAATTTTCGGCGAAAACCAAGGGACCACTGTAAGTCACCAAGGGTCCAAAGAAGCTTCCTAGTGGCACCCCTGTGGTAGCATTCATGCAGGGAGTGTAGCATTCATGCAGGGAGTGTAGCATTCATGCAGGGAGTGTAGCATTCATGCAGGGAGTGTAGCATTCATACAGGGAGTGTAGCAGGCATGCAGGGAGTGTAGCATTCATGCAGGGAGTGTAGCATTCATGCAGGGAGTGTAGCATTCAAGCAGGGAGTGTAGCATTCATGCAGGGAGTGTAGCAGGCATGCAGGTAGTGTAGCATTCATGCAGGGAGTGTAGCATTCATGCAGGGAGTGTAGCAAACATGCAGGGAGTGTAGCATTCATGCAGGGAGTGTAGCAGGCATGCCGGGAGTGTAGCATTCATGCAGGGAGTGTAGCATTCATGCAGGAAGTGTAGCATTCAAGCAGGGAGTGTAGCATTCATGCAGGGAGTGTAGCAGGCATGAAGGGAGTGTAGCATTCATGCAGGGAGTGTAGCATTCATGCAGGGAGTGTAGCATTCATGCAGGAAGTGTAGCATTCAAGCAGGGAGTGTAGCAGGCATGCAGGGAGTGTAGCATTCATGCAGGGAGTGTAGCAGGCATGCATGGAGTGTAGCATTCATGCAGGGAGTGTAGCAGGCATGCCGGGAGTGTAGCATTCATGCAGGGAGTGTAGCATTCATGCAGGAAGTGTAGCATTCATGCAGGGAGTGTAGCATTCATGCAGGGAGTGTAGCATTCATGCAGGGAGTGTAGCATTCATGCAGGGAGTGTAGCATTCATGCAGGGAGTGTAGCAGGCATACAGGGAGTGTAGCATTCATGCAGGGAGTGTAGCAGGCATGCAGAGAGTGTAGCATTCATGCAGGGAGTGTAGCATTCATGCAGGAAGTGTAGCATTCAACAGGGAGTGTAGCATTCATGCAGGGAGTGTAGCAGGCATGAAGGGAGTGTAGCATTCATGCAGGGAGTGTAGAATTCATGCAGGGAGTGTAGCATTCATGCAGGGAGTGTAGCATTCAAGCAGGGAGTGTAGCAGGCATGCAGGGAGTGTAGCAGGCATGCAGGGAGTGTAGCATTCATGCAGGGAGTGTAGCAGGCATGCAGGGAGTGTAGCATTCATGCAGGGAGTGTAGCAGGCATGCCGGGAGTGTAGCATTCATGCAGGGAGTGTAGCATTCATGCAGGAAGTGTAGCATTCATTCAGGGAGTGTAGCATTCATGCAGGGAGTGTAGCATTCATGCAGGAAGTGTAGCATTCATGCAGGGAGTGTAGCATTCATGCAGGGAGTGTAGCATTCATGCAGGGAGTGTAGCATTCATGCAGGGAGTGTAGCATTCATGCAGGGAGTGTAGCAGGCATACAGGGAGTGTAGCATTCATGCAGGGAGTGTAGCAGGCATGCCGGGAGTGTACCATTCATGCAGGGAGTGTAGCATTCATGCAGGAAGTGTAGCATTCAAGCAGGGAGTGTAGCATTCATGCAGGGAGTGTAGCAGGCATGAAGGGAGTGTAGCATTCATGCAGGGAGTGTAGCATTCATGCAGGGAGTGTAGCATTCATGCAGGGAGTGTAGCATTCAAGCAGGGAGTGTAGCAGGCATGCCGGGAGTGTAGCATTCATGCAGGGAGTATAGCATTCATGCAGGAAGTGTAGCATTCATGCAGGGAGTGTAGCATTCATGCAGGGAGTGTAGCATTCATGCAGGGAGTGTAGCATTCATGCAGGGAGTGTAGCATTCATGCAGGGAGTGTAGCAGGCATACAGGGAGTGTAGCATTCATGCAGGGAGTGTAGCAGGCATGCAGGGAGTGTAGCATTCATGCAGGGAGTGTAGCAGAGATGCAGGGAGTGTAGCATTCATGCCCCTGTAATCCTCCCTATCCTCCAGATGCCTGCAAATCTCTTCAATAAAGGTAAGTAAATGTTATTTATGTTATATTTATTGTGAATATTTTTTTTGTGGAACGGATTAATTGTATTTATGTCACTGTAAGCTCAGTGAGAGTTCATAGGGTATAACCGTTTCTGCTTTCGTGACCAACCGATGCAACCGTTAGCCAATGTCAAAGGTCACCCATGTCAAAGGTCAATACTTTGAACGCTATGAGCCATGCTCGGGGCAGTGCCTCAGTTACCATCGAGACACCATGTAGGGATAGATCAGGCTTACGGCTCTGAGAATTCCACCCTG
Source organism: Cherax destructor (assembly GCA_009830355.1). NCBI lineage: Eukaryota > Metazoa > Arthropoda > Malacostraca > Decapoda > Parastacidae > Cherax > Cherax destructor. Next base: position 33,221 of record WNWK01019577.1, read on the forward strand.
TCTAATATACCAAGTTACCATCCCAAACTCGTCTGTTCATTACCCAATCTACGAAAGAACCTCCACGCAACAAATGGTGGCAGCTTGTGGGTGCAGATTTTGAGTATTTTGAGCAGATTTGAGAGAAGCAGCCGGTGTGAGTGTGTGCCGCCGCGGGCGTCAATATCAACCGCCGCCAGCGACTCACCTTCCCTCACCCGTGACGTCATCATCCAAGACTCCTCTGAAGCAGTGTCTCCAGTCTTCTGGCTTCTAATTGCAAGTAAACCTCCGAAGAGTTGATCTGGGTTTTGCAATTAAGCCAAAAAGTAAGCCAGTTTATGGGATAGAGCCTAAGCCAGCCTGAAGTCATCCAGTGTCTCCTGCCATTCATCCAATTCTTCAGTGCTGTGTGCAAGTAACAGCATTCAGGTCCACCAGTCCAGAGGGCTAAGCCAGCCTCTTCCAGAAAGCCAGACATATACAAGTAAGCCAGTCGTTTCTTCAGCAAAGCCAGTTCCTTGAAGTATTGTCTCCACTCGCTCTGTGCTACACGTTGGACGCTTGTCAGAGTGATATTCACCATTCCTGTGGCTTATTGTACAAAAATCCACCTGGGTTAGTATGCGCTCCCACTGCCGTGAGAATTAGGTGTACTGGCCGAACGCCGTGACATCACCTCCCACCGCCAGCGAGTCAGGCAGCCGTGACATCATCCATGCGCGCCACTCACCACCCACGCTGGTGTAAACAAAAGGCCACCCGCTGATACCACTACTACCAGTCAATATTTTGTGGTATTTCCTACCCTATCTTGGGTACCAGCAGCATTGTTTCGGCTCACATAGCAAGTCGAGAGTGTCGTCCTTCATCCCAGAGCGCCAACGTAAAAGCTTGCTGTGTGAGTTCCTCATGTAAGCGCATTTCTCCAAGATCGTCAACAGTAACCACCAGCCAGCGTCCAGGAAATTATTCTCCCTCTACCTACAATCGCCGTTTATTCATCATGAGAGACACTATTCTGTTATAGACATTCGTGTGTGTGAGACATTTAAGCAGTGAATTGTCTTAGTGACATTTAAAGACTTGTGTTTCCAGTGTTCTTGCAATTTCATGTAAACTCTCGTTCATTTGCTCGAAGTCATGTCTCAAGTAAAGTCAAGTAGTACTAATGTGTTTGCTGCCAGTAAAGAAAATGAAACTCAAGTAAATTCATGCGATAATACTGTGTGTGCTACTATTCAGAGTTATAATGATAATGAGTCAGTAAACAGTCCTCATAGTCCCTTAATGACTGAAAGACAGTCTCTAGCCTTTGAGCAATGTGTTTGTTCTCCCAGCTTGTATCAGAGATTTGCCAGAGTGATGCGGAATGTGAAGTTCAGATTAGTTCTTGTAGATAGTATGTGTTTTATTTGTTAACGTTGCCGAGCGGTCAAGACACTAGTATTGCTGTCACTCCTGTCTGGAATTCAGCCCCTACAATATCTTGCATGCAAGATAGCGTTCAGATGCCTAGGGTGCCGGAGGTATCCTGGACTGCCTTGAGTACTGAGTCTATCCTTGCAATGTTGCTAGTTCAAGTAGTAGTTCCTCTCCAGGGGACGCTTTGTTGAAGAAAGACTACTTGAATGAGTTATAGCATCTCTCGCTGATGCAAAAGCAATTGCAGAAAGCCGTTTCTGTTGCTAGTATATTCACTAGAGTGTCAGTTGTTGTCCCTTGTGTTCCAGATAGTGATCTTTCCAGTTGACAGTAATTCCTTTGCAGAGTAAAGTGTCGTGTGTCGAGTAATTAATACCTGCAGTAAGAGATAGTGAGAGAAGTTCTCCTTTGCTCATACTTTGTGTTATTGAGCTAACTATTTCAACCGGGGAGAGATCCATCCACTCCACCGAGCCTGTTTATTCCTTCAGTAGGAAAGTGATCATAAGTCGTGAGCTAAAGATAGAAATTAGAAAATCCAGCTTAGAACTGAAGTTATTGACTGTGTGTTTTGTTATCAGATTTCCAGTATCTAGTAAGATTTTTTATGTGTTCACGTTCTCTCCCAGTTCTGAGAATTAACAGTATAGATTTGAGTGCACCAGATCTACCTTGTCTGTTAATCACTACCTTCTTGTAAATATATTTCCTCAGAATTCGTAGATCACATGAAGACAGTTCGATCGATCGACATATATTAATTTTCTTTCTCTTTTATCATGATTTTCTAGAAATGTGCTCATTTAGTTTTTTAATTCCTTTGTATCATGATATATCATATAGTAAAGTAGATTGTTTTCCGTCACGATAAGATCTATGTGAAGTATAAGATTCAACTGTTGTGTACTTTGATATTGTATAGAATCAGCTCAGAGTCGTACGCCTGTTGTCTTTAGTTTGTATAGAGGTATGTTGAGACGACATACGTACCGTAGCCGAGCTGTCCCTGTAAGCTCAGTGAGAGTTCATAGGGTATAACCGTTTCTGCTCTCGTGACCAACCGATGCAACCGTTAGCCAATGTCAAAGGTCACCCATGTCAAAGGTCAATACTTTGAACGCTATGAGCCATGCTCGGGGCAGTGCCTCAGTTACCATCGAGACACCGTGTAGGGATAGATCAGGCTTACGGCTCTGAGAATTCCACCCTGTCTAATATACCAAGTTACCATCCCAAACTCGTCTGTTCATTACCCAATCTACGAAAGAACCTCCACGCAACATTTACATTATTTCTTATGGGAAATAAGAGTTCGGATTATGAAAGATTCATATTAAGTAATAGCTCCTGGAACGGATTAATTTCGTTAACCGAGGGTCCACTGTATTTTATATCATTTTTATGTTCTGATAATTACAATTTATAGTAGTTCTTTGTTCTAACACTAATATTAGGTACTGAAATTGTACTCAAATTGTCACAAACACACTGACAGGTGGACATTTACACCTGCCTTGGTCATTTACTATTGTCTAGGAATATATACAAAGTATTTATAGGGCCCAGCAATGTTTTGGATACGTGGGAGTACTGTACATAATAATAATAATTATAATAATAATAATAATAAGAATAAGAATAATAAGTTCCTTGAAGCATGATGTAAGACAAGTCAGTCCACTGCTGACAGTGATAAGATAAGATAAGTGGTGACATTTGATGAGCATACGTGAGGGTGCAGTGATAAGATAAGGGGTGACATTTGATGAGCATCGCCCTCTTGTTTTCACTGTTACACAAACATAACTGTCTGTCTATCTGTCAAGCTCTCTGTCTATCTGTCTATCAAGCTCTCTGTCTATCTGTCTGTCAAGCTCTCTGTCTATCTGTCTATCAAGCTCTCTGTCTATCTGTCTGTCAAGCTCTCTGTCTATCTGTATGTCAAGCTCTCTGTCAATCTGTCAAGCTCACTGTCTATCTGTCTGTCCGTCTAGCGTCTAGCTCTCCCGTCTCAGAGAGAGAGCCACTCCTGAACCAAAAGGTATTACACACAACTGCATCACGTCTGGTTCCTGAGCAAATGTATATACGTATTTGCAAGTCATATTTACACATTATATCTACAAGCAGAGTATAGCACTTTGTCTGGATTTTTTGGGTTATCCTAGGAAATTTACACTATGTATAATTTTATTTGTGTGTACCTGTGAGACAGAGATAGACAGTCAGATAGAAAGAGATAGACAGAGACAGATAGACAGAGACAGACAGACAAAGATAGAGACAGACAAAGATAGACAGAGACAAAGATAAACATAGATACAGACAGACAGACGGAGATAGAGGCAGCCAGCCAGCCTGTCGAACATATATTACACGTTCCAGAACTGTTTCTCTTTACTTACGGCATAGGTTATAAGACATTCTGAAAGGGTGTTGCACAAATGTTGCACATGGGTTATTATCAATAATAATAATAATAATAATAATAATAATAATAATAATAATAATATTTTTATTTCTATGCATGTTACAAGTGTACAATGTTATTGGTAGTTACAATTATAAAACTGTAATGCAAGGAGAGCCACTGGCATGCCATGGCATTAGGGGCAGTTTATTCTAGAGACTTATTCACTAAGTACTTAATGCTAAAGAAAATTGATTGAGTTTATTCTAGTTTTGTATTATTTAAATTATAATATGGTTATACATACTATTAAAAGACAATACAAGAGAAATTGGTTGAGTTTAATCTAGTTGTATAATTTATTTCAAGTTACAGTATGTTGATGCTATACTAGTATAATAACAATACTAGAAATTTTTTTAGAGTTTCTTCTAGATACAGTGGAACCCCGACTTACG
>WNWK01019578.1:0-37489 GCA_009830355.1 Cherax destructor
AAAAAAAAAAAAAAAAAAAAAAAAAAAAAGGGGGGGGGGAAATATGCCATAAATGCGATTTTCACATTTCTCTGGCTTTTAAAGTTCATGTATTTTCAAAATAATATGAAATATTCTATAAAATATTGATTTTATAGTTCTAATAGTTTTAAAAAATGTGAATAATTAAAATATTCAAAAAGAAAACTTGATTTTATTGCATTTTAACTTTAAGGATTTTAGATTTTCGAAAACTATTTTTTTGATAAAAAATACCTTGAATAAGCTTCCTAAAGAAAATCATAAAATTTTGCTTACTTTTCCCATAAATTTCAATTGCGTAGAAATTCTATTTAAAAAATGTGAAAAATTTAAATATTTTAGCTAAAAATGAGTTTTGCAAGAAAAGCACTCAAAACTGCTCTAAAACGTCGAAATATGCAATAAAATCGATTTTAGCACATTTTTCTAGCTTTATAATGTTTCATGTATTTTCGAAAATAATATGAAATATTCTATAAAAATATTGATTTTTATAGATTTTTAATGGATTTTTTAAAAAATTTAAATAATTAATAAATATTCAAAAATGCTATAAAACTTGATTTTATTGCATTTTTGACGATTTAAGGCATTTCAAGGATTTTTGATAAACTATTTTTTTAGATAAAATATACATATGAGTAAGCTTCCAAAAGAAAATCATAAATTTGCTTACTTTTCCCCTAAATTTCAATTGCAGTAGAAATTCTATTTAAAAGTGTGAAAATGTAAGTTTTTAGCTAAAAAAAGAGTTTTGCCAGAAAAGCACTCAAACCGCTCTAAAACGTCGAAATATGCAATAAAATACGATTTTAGCACATTTTTCTGAGCTTTAAATGTTTCATGTATTTTTCGAAAATAATATGAAATATTCTATAAAAATATTGATTTTTTAGATTTTTATTGGGATTTTTTAAAATATGTAAATAATGAATAAATATTAAAAATCATAAAACTTGATTTTATTGCATTTTTGACGATTTAAGGCATTTTCAAGGATTTTCTGAAAAACTATTTTTTTGATAAAATATACCTGTGAGTAATTTTATAAAGAAAATCATAAAATTTTGCTTACTTTCCCCCTAAATTTCAATTGCAGTGAAATTATATTTAAAAGTGTGAAAATCTTAGTATTTTAGCTAAAAAAAGAGTTTTGCCAGAAGAGCACTCAAACCGCTCTAAAACGTGAAATATGCAATAAAATACGATTTTGCACATTTTTCTGAGCTTTATAATGTTTCATGTATTTTTTGAAAAAAATATGAAATATTCTATAAAAATATTGATTTTTATAGATTTTTAATGGGATTTTTTAAAAAATGTAAATAATATTAAATATTAAAAAATGCTATAAAAATCGATTTTATTGCATTTTTTGACGATTTAAGGCATTTTCAAGGATTTTGTAAAAAAATATTTTTAGATAAAATATACATGTGAGGAAGCTTCCTAAAGAAAATCATAAAATTTTGCTTACTTTTCCCCATAAATTTCAATTGCAGTAGAAATTTATTTAAAAGTGTGAAAATCTAGTAATTTAGCTAAAAATGAGTTTTGCCAGAAAAGCACTCAAACCGCTTAAAACGTCGAAATATGCAATAAAAAAACGATTTAGCACATTTTTCTGAGCTTTTTAATGTTTCATGTATTTTTTGAAAATAATATGAAATATTCTATACAAATATTGATTTTTAGATTTTTTTTGGGATTTTTAAAAATATGTAAATAATTTATAAATATTGAAAATGCTATAAAACTTGATTTTCTTGCATTTTTTGACGATTTAAGGCATTTTCAAAGGGTTTTCTGAAAACTATTTTTTAAGATAAAATATACCTATGAGTAAGCTTCCTGAAAGAAAATCATAAAATTTTGCTTACTTTTTCCATAAATTTCAATTGCAGTAGAAATTTTTTAAAAGTGTGAAAATCTAAGAAGCAAAAAAAGAGTTTTGCAGAAAAGCATCAAACGTCTAAAACGTCGAAAAATGCCCCTAAAAACGATTTTAGCACATTTTCTGAGCTTTTTTAAAAATTTTATGTATTTTTCGAAAATAATATGAAATATTCTATAAAAATATTGATTTTTTTAGATTTTAATGGGTTTTTTTAAAAATTAATAATTTAAAAAATATTAAAAAAGAAAAATTGATTTTATTGCATTTTTTTTAAGATTTTAAATTTTAAAGGTTTTTAAAAACTATTTTTTTGAAAATATACCTTTAAAAGCTTTAAAGAAAATCATAAAATTTTGCTTACTTTTCCCCTAAATTTCAATTCAGAAATTCTTTAAAAGTGTGAAAATCTTAGTATTTTAGCTGAAAATGAGTTTTTCCCGAAAGCACTCACACCGCCTAAAAGTTGAAATATGCAATAAAAAGATTTTAGCCCTTTTCTGGCTTTTTAAAAGTTTCATGTATTTTTTGAAAAAATATGATATTTTTAAAAAAAAATTGATTTTTATAGATTTTTTAAACGGGTTTTTTAAAAAATGAAATAATTAAAAATATTAAAAAAGCTATAAAACTTGATTTTTTTGCATTTTTTAAAATTTAAAAGGGATTTTCAAGGATTTTTCCCAAAACTATTTTTAGATAAAATATACCTATAAGTAAGCTTCCCAAAAAAATCATAAATTTTTCTTCTTTTCCCATAAATTTCAATTCAAAAAATTCAATTTAAAATGTGAAAATGTAAGTATTTTATAAAAAAAGAGTTTTGCCAGAGAACATAAACCCCAAAACGTCGAAATATGCAAAAAATCGATTTTAGCAATTTTCTGACTTTTTTAAAGTTTCATGTTTTTTCAAAATTATGAAATATTCATAAAAAAATTGATTTTTTTAGATTTTTAATGGGATTTTAAAAATATGTAAATAAATTTAAAATATTTAAAAAAGCTATAAAACGATATTTTTTATTTTAAAATTAATCATTTTTATGGATTTTCTGAAAAAATATTTTTAGATAAAAAATACCTTATAAACTTTCTAAAGAAAATCATAAAATTTCTTACTTTTCCATAAATTTCAATTGGTAGAAATTTATTTAAAAGTGGTAAGTTTTTGGGTAAAAAAAGAGTTTTGCTAGAAAAGCACTCAAACCCTTTAAAACGCGAAATATGCAATAAAATAAGATTTTTGCCCTTTTTTTGAGCTTTTTTAAAGTTTCATGTATTTTTTGAAAAAAATATGAAAAAATTCTTTTTAAAAAAATTGATTTTTATAGATTTTTAATGGGATTTTTTTAAAAAAATGTAAATAATTAATAAATATTAAAAAAGCTATAAAAATTATTTTTTGCATTTTTTTACGATTTTAAAGGATTTTCAAGGGGTTTTTGAAAACTATTTTTAGATAAAATATACTATGGTAAGCTTCCTAAAGAAAATCATAAAATTTTGTTTCCCTAAATTTCAATTGCGTAGAAATTCTATTTAAAAGTGTGAAAATTAATATTTTAGCAAAAAATTTTAAAAATCCCCTCTAAAAAGTCGAAATATGCAAAAAATACGATTTTAGCACTTTTCTGAGCTTTTTTAAAGTTTATGTATTTTTAAAAAAATATGAAATATTTATAAAAATATTGATTTTATAGATTTTTAATGGATTTTTAAAAATATGTAAATAATTATAAATATTCAAAATGCTATAAAACTTATTTTATTGCATTTTGACGATTAAGGCATTTTCAAGGATTTCTGAAAAACTATTTTTTAGATAAAATATACCTATGAGTAAGCTTCCTAAAAGAAAATCATAAAATTTTGCTTACTTTTCCCATAAATTTCAATTCAGTAGAAATTCTATTTAAAAGTGTGAAAATTAGTATTTTAGCTAAAAATGAGTTTGCCAGAAAAGCACTCAAACGCTCTAAACGTCGAAATATGCATAAAATACGATTTTAGCACATTTTTCTGAGCTTTTTAATGTTTCATGTATTTTTCAGAATAATATGAAATATTCTATAAAAATATTGATTTTTATAGATTTTTAATGGGATTTTTAAAAATATGTAAATAATTAATAAATATTCAAAATGCTATAAAACTTATTTATTGCATTTTTGACGATTAAGCATTTTCACGGATTTTCTGAAAACTATTTTTAGATAAAATATACTATGAGTAAGCTTCCTAAAAGAAAATCAAATTTGCTTCTTTTCCCATAAATTTCAATTGCAGTAGAAATTCTATTTAAAGTGTGAAAATCTAAGTATTTTAGCAAAAATGAGTTTTCAGAAAGCACTCAAACCTCTAAACGTCAAATATGCAATAAAATACGATTTTAGCACATTTTTTTGAGCTTTTTAATGTTTCATGTATTTTTCAAAATAATATGAAATATTCTATAAAAATATTGATTTTTTTAGATTTTTAATGGATTTTTAAAAATATGTAAATAATTAATAAATATTCAAAATGCTATAAAACTTGATTTTATTGCATTTTTTGACGATTTAAGGCATTTTCAAGGATTTTCTGAAAACTATTTTTTTAGATAAAATATACCTATGAGTAAGCTTCCTAAAAGAAAATCATAAAATTTTGCTTACTTTTCCCATAAATTTCAATTGCAGTAGAAATTCTATTTAAAAGTGTGAAAATCTAAGTATTTTAGATGAAAAATGAGTTTTGCCAGAAAAGCACTCAAACGCTCTAAAACGTCGAAATATGCAATAAAATACGATTTTAGCACATTTTTCTGAGCTTTTTAATGTTTCATGTATTTTTCGAAAATAATATGAAATATTCTATAAAAATATTGATTTTTATAGATTTTTAATGGAAGTTTTTAAAAATATCTAAATAATTAATAAATATTAAAAAATGCTATAAAACGAATTTTATTGCATTTTTGACGATTTAAGGCATTTTCAAGGATTTTCCTGAAAACTATTTTTTAGATAATATATACCTTGAGTAAGCTTCCTAAAAAGAAAATCATAAAATTTTGCTTCACTTTTCCCATAATTTCAATTGCAGTAGAAATTCTATTTAAAAGTGTGAAAATGTAAGTATTTTAGCTAAAAAATGAGTTTTGCCAGAAAACACTCAAACCGCTCTAAAACGTCGAAATATGCAATAAAATACGATTTTAGCACATTTTTCTGAGCTTTTAATGTTTCATGTATTTTCGAAAATAATAGAAATATTCTATAAAAATATTGATTTTTAGATTTTTAATAGGATTTTTTAAAAATATGTAAATAATTTATAAATATTCAAAAATGCTATAAAACGTTATTTTATTGCATTTTTGAAGATTTAAGGCATTTTCAAGGATTTTCTGAAAACTATTTTTAGATAAAATATACCATATAAGCTTCCTAAAAGAAAATCATAAAATTTTGCTTACTTTTCCCATAAATTTCAATTGCAATAGAAATTCTATTTAAAAGTGTGAAAATCTAAGTATTTTAACTGAAAAATGAGTTTTGCCAGAAAAGCACTCAAACCGCTCTAAAACGTCGAAATATGCACTAAAATACGATTTTAGCACATTTTTCTGAGCTTTTTAATGTGTTGTATATTTCGAAAATAATATGAAATATTCTATAAAAATATTGATTTTTATAGATTTTAAATGTGATATTTTTTAAAAATAAGAAATAAATAATAAATATTCAAAAAAAGCTATAAAACTTTATTTTATTGCATTTTTTGACGATTTAAGGCATTTTCAAGGATTTCCTGAAAAACTATTTTTTTAGTTAAAATATACCTGTGAGTAAGCTTCCTAAAAGAAAATCATAAAATTTTGCTTACTTCTCCCATATATTTCAATTGCGGAGAAATTCTATTTAAAAGTGTGAAAATGTAAGTATTTTAGCCAAAAAAAGAGTTTTGCCAGAAAAGCACCAAACGGCTCTAAACGTCGAAATATGCAATAAAATACAATTTTAGCACATTTTCTAAACTTTTAATGTTTCATGTATTTTTCGAAAAAATAAGAAATATTCTATACAAATATTGATTAATAGATTTTTAATGGGATTTTTTAAAAATTTGTAAATAATTAATAAATATTCAAAAAAGCTATAAAAATTGATTTTATTGCCTTTTTTAGATTTAAGGATTTTCAAGGGGTTTTGGGAAATATTTTTTGATAAAATATACATATGTGAAAACTTCCTAAAAAAATCATAAAATTTTTACTTTTTCCCCTAAAATTTCAATTTTCAGTAAAAAATTTTATTTAAAAGTGTAAAAAAAGTATTTTAGCTAAAAATGAGTTTTGCCAGAAAAGCACTCAAACTGCTCTAAAACGTCAAAAAATGCAATAAAATACGATTTTGCACCCCTTTTTCTGAGCTTTTTAATGTTTCATGTATTTTTCTGAAATATGAAATATTCTTTAAAAATATATTTTTATAGTTTTTAATGGGGGTTTTTAAAAATATTAAATAATTAAAAATATTCAAAAAAGCTATAAAACAATATTTTATTGCATTTTTTGACGATTCAATGCATTTTCACGGATTTTCTGAAAAACTATTTGTTTAGATAAAATATACCTATGAACAAAACCCTAAAAGAAAATCATAAAATTTTGCTTACTTTTCCCATAAATTTCCAAGCAGGAAATTCTTTTTAAAAGTGTGAAAATCTGTATTTTAGCTAAAAAATGAGTTTTGTCAGAAAAGTACAAACCGCCTAAAACGTCAAATACTTTAAAGATTTTAGCACATTTTTCTAGTTTTTTAAAGAAAAATTTTTCAAAATAATTGAAATATTCTATAAAAATATTGATTTTATAGATTTTTAATGGGTTTTTTAAAAATATGTAAATAAATAAAAACATTCCAAAAATTTTAAACTTGATTTTATTGCATTTTGACGATTTGGCATATTAGGATTTTTTTCAAAAACTATTTTTTTTAGATAAAATATCCTGTGGTAAGCTTCCTAAAGAAAATCATAAAAAATTTTCTTACTTTTCCCATAAATTTTAATTGTAGTAGAAAAATTTATTTAAAAGGGGTGAAAAAACTTAGTATTTTAAATAAAAATGAGTTTTTGGAAAAGCATAAACCCTCTGAAACGTCAAAAAAGCAAAAAAAAACGATCTTAGCACATTTTTCGAGCTTTTTTTTAAGTTTCATGTATTTTTGAAAATAATAGAAAATTCTATAAAAAATTATTTTAAGATTTTTAATGGGGTTTTTTTAAAAAAATGTAAATAATTAATAAATATTCAAAAATGCTATAAAACTTGATTTTATTGCATTTTTTGACATTTAAGGCATTTTCAAGGTTTTGTGGACCTATTTTTTTGATAAATATTAAAGAAGGGTTCTAAAAGAAAACATAAAATTTTTTACTTTTTCCCATAAATTTCAATTGCAGTAGAAATTCTATTTAAAAAGTGTGAAAAGTAAGTATTTTAGCTAAAAATGAGTTTTGTCAGAAAAAAAATTAAACGCTCTAAAACGTCGAAATATGCACTAAAATACGATTTTAGCACATTTTTCTGAGCTTTTTAATGTTTCATGTATATTTCGAAAATGATATGAAATATTCTATAAAAATATTGATTTTTATAGATTTTTAATGTGATATTTTAAAAATATGTAAATATATAATAAATATTCAAAAATGCTATAAAACTTTATTTTATTGCATTTTTTGACGATTTAAGGCATTTTCAAGGATTTCCTGAAAAACTATTTTTTTAGTTAAAATATACCTGTGAGTAAGCTTCCTAAAAGAAAATCATAAAATTTTGCTTACTTCTCCCATATATTTCAATTGCAGTAGAAATTCTATTTAAAAGTGTGAAAATGTAAGTATTTTAGCTAAAAAATGAGTTTTGCCAGAAAAGCACTCAAACGGCTCTAAAACGTCGAAATATGCAATAAAATACGATTTTAGCACATTTTTCTGAGCTTTTTAATGTTTCATTTATTTTTAAAATAATATGAAATATTCTATAAAATATTGATTTTATAGATTTTTAATGGATTTTTAAAATATGTAAATAATTAATAAATATTCAAAAATGCTATAAAACGATATTTTATTGCATTTTTGACGATTTAAGGCATTTTCAAGGATTTTGTGAAAACTATTTTTTTAGATAAATATACCTATGAGTAAGCTTCGAAAAAAAAAATCATAAAATTTTGCTTCTTTTCCCATAAATTTCAATTGCAGTAGAAATTCTATTTAAAAGTGTGAAAATGTAAGTATTTTAGCTAAAAATGAGTTTTGCCAGAAAAGCACTCAAACGCTCTAAAACGTCGAAATATGCAATAAAATACGATTTTAGCACATTTTTCTGAGCTTTTAATGTTTCATGTATTTTCGAAATAATATGAAATATTCTATAAAAATATTGGATTTTTATAGATTTTTAATGGGATTTTAAAAATATGTAAATAATTATAAATATTCAAAAATGCTATAAAACTATTTTATTGCATTTTTGACGATTCAAGGCATTTTCAAGGATTTTCTGAAAAACTATTTTTTTAGATAAAATATACCTATGAGTAAGCTTCCTAAAAGAAAATCATAAAATTTTGCTTACTTTTCCCATAAATTTCAATTGCAATAGAAATTCTATTTAAAAGTGTGAAAATCTAAGTATTTTAACTGAAAAATGAGTTTTGCCAGAAAAGCACTCAAACCGCTCTAAAACGTCGAAATATGCACTAAAATACGATTTTAGCACATTTTTCTGAGCTTTTAAGTGTATGTATATTTCGAAAATGATATGAAATATTCTATAAAAATATTGATTTTTATAGATTTTTAATGTGATATTTTAAAAATATGTAAATAAATAATAAATATTCAAAAATGCTATAAAACTTTATTTTATTGCATTTTTTGACGATTTAAGGCATTTTCAAGGATTTCCTGAAAAACTATTTTTTTTAGATAAAATATACCTGTGAGTAAGCTTCCTAAAAGAAAATCATAAAATTTTGCTTACTTTCCCATAATTTAATTGAGTAGAAATTCTATTTAAAAGTGTGAAAATGTAAGTATTTTAGCTAAAAAATGAGTTTTGCCAGAAAAGCACTCAAACGGCTCTAAAACGTCGAAATATGCAATAAAATACAATTTTAGCACATTTTTCTAAGCTTTTTAATGTTTCATGTATTTTTCGAAAATAATATGAAATATTCTATAAAAATATTGATTTTTATAGATTTTAATGGGATTTTTAAAATATGTAAATAATTAATAAATATTCAAAAATGCTATAAAACTTGATTTTATTGCCTTTTTTGACGATTTAAGGCATTTTCAGTGATTTTCTGAAAACTATTTTTGAGATAAAATATACCTGTGAGTAAGCTTCTCCAAAATGAAAATCATAAAATTTTGCTTATTTTCCCATAAATTTCAATTGCAGTAGAAATTCTATTTAAAAGTGTGAAAATCAAGTATTTTAGCTAAAAATGAGTTTTGCCAGAAAAGCACTCAAACCGCTTAAAACGTCGAAATATGCATAAAATACGATTTTAGCATATTTCTCTGAGCTTTTAATGTTTCATGTATTTTTTCGAAAATAGTATGAAATATTCTAAAAAATATTGATTTTTATAGATTTTAATAGATTTTTTAAAAATATATAAATAATTAATAACATTCAAAAATGCTATAAAACTTGATTTTATTGCATTTTTCGACGATTTAAGGCATTTCAAGGATTTTGTGAAGAACTATTTTTTAGATAAAATATACATATGAGTAAGCTTCCTAAAAGAAAATCATAAAATTTGCTTACTTTTCCCATAAATTTCAATTGGTAGAAATTCATTTAAAAGTGTGAAAATGTAAGTATTTTAGCTAAAAATGAGTTTTGCCAGAAAAGCACTCAAACTGCTCTAAAACGTCGAAATATGCAATAAAAATACGATTTTTAGCACATTTTTTCTGAAAATAATATGAAATATTCTATAAAATATTGATTTTTATACATTTTTATTGGGATTTTTAAAATATGTATATAATTATAATATTCAAAATGCTATAAACGATATTTTATTACATTTTTAGACGATTTAATGCATTTTCACGGATTTTCTGAAAACTATTTTTTAGATAAAATATACCTATGAGTAAGCTTCCTAAAAGAAAATCATAAAATTTTTGCTTGTATACAGATAAACTTGCCTTCACGCTAATTAAACTTAATGGGCACCAGCCTTTAAATAATGAAGCCGTTCGGAAGAAGTAAACTCAGATTTATTTAACGTGATTAAAAAACATGGGGAATGAACATTTCAAGCCATTTTACACACGTAAAAATAGCGTATGTGCATCCACGAAATTAGAATTTCACCCCCAAAGTCGTGCAAGTTATCGGAGACATTACAGGAATCTTGGAATGAATTCCACAACTTTGGTTACTGGGCACTCGCACATACATAACGTTCCAAGAATCTTGTCCTAGTTACCTTACACCGGCGGTAAAAATAATAATTTTTAAAGGGTGGACCGGTAAGCCAACGGTCGGTTGACCACCAACAGCTCCAGCGAAGGGTCATCATATAACCAAGACCTGCGTCAACAAACACTTGTCCTGTTTTCTGACGAATCTTACCTAACCTAACCAGCGTTGAAAATTTGAAACCAGTCGGACGAGGCGTTCTCGTGTTATGAGCGAAACTATCAAGAAACTATTGTAGGAAGAAAATAAAAGGAAAACAAGAAAAATCTGGCAGCAACTTACTAAATGCCCTTAGGAATAAATAATTAAAGCGTCACTCCTTAGTCTTAACCCCTTTTCCTTAGTGGAGATTATTATGGTCTTTATCCCCATGGGCTCAATGCTCCGTTTTTTTTTTGCTTGAGCTTCAACGTTTTCTCTGGAGCTCTCAACAAGTAACCTCAGTGAAACTGTGCTCTCAGAATCACCAATGTGAGGAAACGTTGAAGAAAACTTTGAAGAGAGAAACGTTAAGAGTGAGCTCAGTAGTCCCTGTTCTTTTAGGTTTAATAGCCCTCTTTTCCCTCCGGGGCTCAATATCCCTCTTTATCCCCTGGGCTCAATAGCCCCCTGGGCTATTGAGCCCAGAGGTTTTCTAGTGCCAGAAATAAAAAAAAAGACTGGCAAGAAATGACAGAAATCCTACACCAACTGAAAACACTTCTGGAGTGGAGGGGCAGTCATTGACCTCCACTCCAAAACAACGGATATTTATTCCAGCAAACAAAGCCTCCCCGAAATTCAATCAACATAACGATATTTATCTTTGCAAACATACAAGGTCTAAAGCCATCAACAAACAACAAAATATCTTACGTCAAGGGACTGCTCAATGAGTCAAATGCAGTGTTTGTGGCTTTCACAGAGACCCACATCAAGGATCATTTTGACAACGAAATATGGATCCCAGGTTATAACCTATTCAGATGCAACAGACAAAATAGGCAACAAGACGGGGGAGGGTTAGCTTCTACGTCACAGAGTCGCTCATTTGCTCAGAACTACTATACACTTCAAACGATGTAGTTGGAGTTTTGGCAGTAAAGATCGAAAACCAACACCTTGTCATTGTGGTGGTATACAAGCCTCCGGATGCAACTTCCCAGCAATTCCAAGAACACCTTTTGAAAATTGACCACTGTCTGGAAAATCTCCCAACTCCTGCCTCAAAATCTTCCTACTGGGAGATTTCAACTTAAGACATCTAAAATGGAGGAGTGTAGCAAATAATGTAGTAGCAGAGATCACCCCAGGGGGCAATTCAGATGAAAATTCACACACACACACGAGCTATTAAATATCTGCATCAAATTCACCTTAAACCAGCAAATAATAAAGCCTACAAGACTAGAAAATACAATGGAGCTCATCTTCACTAACAACGACAATCTGATACTTAATATAACCGTATCAAAGACACTACACTCAGATCAAAATATGATAGAGGTACAGACATGTATGCGCAGGGCTCCTGATCACCAAAATGTGATCAGTTATGAGGGTGCCTTCACAAAATTAAACTTCAATAAAAAAATATACAGTGGGAACAAGTCAACTATAACCTAAATGAAACAAACTGGGAAAATATCCTAATCAACACGGATCCGAACCATTGCCTAGAAAAAATTAACTCTGTGGCACTTGAAGTCTGCTCAAGGCACATTTCATTAAGAAAAAGAAAGAGAAGATGTAAACTAGAAAAAGAGAGATGCTTCTTGTACAGGTGGAGGCGAAGGATCACAGAGCTGCTGAGAGCGGCCAATATATCTGAAATACGAAGGGAGGCACTGGTCAGAGAAATTGCAAATATCGAACTTATGCTTAAGGAATCTTACAGGAGACAAGAATCTCAGGAAGAACTTAAAGCCATAAATGAAATTGAAAGAAACCCAAAATACTTCTTCTCTTATGCCAAATCCAAGGCGAAAACAACATCCAGTATTGAACTCCTGCTTAGACGAGATGGGACCTACACAGATGACAGCAAAGAAATAAGTGAGATACTGAAGTCCCAATATGACTCAGTGTTCAGTGAGCCATTAACCAGACTGTGGGTCGACAATCCAAATTATTTTTTTTATGATCATGATTCAAATTTTGGTCATTTAAAAAATCTGATATTATCCTAACACCATAAAACTTCGAAAAGTCAATCAATGACATGCCCTTGCCCGGACTCGTGGAACTTCGTGGTCATCAAGAACTGCAAGAAGCCCCTGTCACGTGCCTTCAGCATCCTATGGAGAGGGAACATGGACACAGGAGTCATCCCACACACACTAAAAACAAAAGACATAGCCCCACTCCACAAAGATGGCAGTAAACCGATTGCAAAGAACTACAGACCGATAGCACTAACATCCCATATCATAAAAATCTTTGAGAGGGTTCTAAGAAGCAAGATCGCCAACCACCTAGATACCCATCACTTATACAACCCAGGGCAACACGGGTTTAGAGCAAGTTGCTTCTGCTTGTCCCAGCTACTGGACCCCTTTGACAAGGTCATGGATGCTATAGAAGATAAACAAAATGCAGATGTAGTATACACAGACTTTGCAAAAGCCTTTGACAAGTGCGACCATGGTGTAATAACACCCAAAATGCGTAACAAATGAATAACAGAAAAAGTTGGTAGATGGATCTATAACTTCCTAACAAATAGAGCACAAAAAGTAATAGTAAACAGAGCAAAGTCTGAGGCGGCTACAGTGAAACGCTCTGTTCCACAAGGCACAGTACTCGCTCCCATCCTGTTCCTCATCCTCATATCTGACATAGACAGAGATGTCTTCCTTTGCGGATAACACCCGAATTGCCATGACAGTGTCCTCCATCGAAGACACTGCAAGACTAAGCGGATATCAACCAAATCTTTAAATGGGCGGCAGAAAACAATATGAATTTCATTGAAGAGAAATTTCAACTACTCAGATATGGAAAACTTGAGGAAATTAAAACTTTATCAGGGTATAAAACCAATTCTAACCACACAATAGAGAGAAAAACTAATGTGAAGGACCTGGGGGTGATAATGCCAGAGGATCTTACCTTCAAAGACCACAACAATGTATCTACCGCATCTGCTAGAAAAATGATAGGATGGAAAATGAGAACCTTCGAAACTAGGGACGTCAAGCCCTTGATGATTCTCTTCAAATCGCTTGTCCTCTCTAGGCTGGAATACTGCTGTACACTAACTGCCCTTTTCAAGGCTGGCGAAACTGCTGTCTTGGAGAGAGTACAGAGAACTTTCACGGCACACACAAGTACGATAAAGCACCTAAATTACTGGGAACGGTTGAAGTTCCTTGATATGTATTTCCTGGAACGCAGGCGAGAAAGATACATGATAATATACACTTGGAAAATCCTAGAGGAATTAGTACCAAACCCTACGAAAGCAAAAGACTCGGCAGGAGATGCAACATTCCCCCAGTGAAAAGCAGGGGCGCCACGAGTACACAGAGACAACACATTGTCAGGGGCCCTAGACTGTTCAACTGCCTCCCAGCATACATAAAGGGGGATTACCAATAGACCCCTGTCTGTCTTTAAGAAGGCGCTGGACAGACACCTAAAGTCAGTACTTGATCAGCCGGGCTGTGGTTCGCACGTCGGTTTACGTGCAGCCAGAGTAACAGTCTGGTTGATCAGACCCTGATCTACCACGAGGCCTTGTCTCAGGCAGGGCCGCGGGGGCATTGACCCCCGAAACCCTCTCCAGGTTAACTCCTGCCCTCATTTGTTTTGTGGTCTCAATAGCCCTCTATTCCCTCGAGGCTCAATAGCCCTCTTTTTCCCCTCGGGGGCTCAATATTCTTCTTTTCCCTCGGGGGTCTAATAGCTCTCTTTTCCCTCGGGGGCTCAATATGCCCCTCTTTCCTCGGGGCTCAATAACCCTCTTTTCCCTCGAGACTCAATATTATTTTCCCTCGGGCTCAATGTCCTTTTCCCTCGGGGCTCAATATCCCAGTTTTCCGTTGGGCTTAATATTCTTTTTTCTCCCTGGGGCTCAGTATCTCTCGCTTCCCCACCCATCCCCCCGAGCTTAATATCTCCCCTTTTCCCTTGACCTCAAAAAAAAAAAAAAAACTTCTCTCCATTGAGCTCAATACATCTTTCGTGTCATTAACAATGTTTCATAACGTTGACAGAAGCTCGAGATTCACGAAATAAATTCTCACGATTGTTGACGAAGAGTGTTAGAACTGTTGTTTACTTAAGTAAAAAAAGATACTTCAGCAGGGTGCTGCTGTCTTGTTCTATGTGACAGTTAACAGTGGGAAAAAAAAAAAAAAACAGTTTCCTCCCTGTCATATTCCGTCACGCAAGACATCTTGCATGAGCCCCTCATGCAAGACATCTTGCATGAGCCCCTCATGCAAGATGTTGAAACACTGGAGAGGTAGGGAAAGTGGGAATGAAGGGGGATATGACAGGGTAATGGAGATGACTGGGTAATGGAGATGACTGGGTAATGGAGATGACTGGGTAATGGAGATGACTGGGTAATGGAGATGACTGGGTAATGGAGATGACTGGGTAATGGAGATGACTGGGTAATGGAGATGACTGGGTAATGGAGATGACTGGGTAATGGAGATGACAGGGTAATGGAGATGACTGGGTAATGTAGATGACTGGGTAATGTAGATGACAGAGTAATGAAAATGACAGGGTAATGAAGACATGATAATGGAAATGACTGGGTAATAGAGATGTCAGGGTAATGGAGATAACAGAGTAATGGAGATGACAGGATAATGGAAATGATTGGGTAATGGAGATGACTGGGTAATGGAGATGACAAGGTAATGGAAATGACACGATAATAGAAACGACAACGTAATGGAGATGACAGGACGATGGAAATGACAGGACGAGGGAGATGACAGGACGAGGGAGATGACAGGACGAGGGAGATGACAGGACGAGGGAGATGACAGGACGAGGGAGATGACAGGACGAGGGAGAGACACAAGTGGGATGCGGCGAAGTTTTCTAAGACATCTTGGAATCCCAAGACGCAAATCTAGTTAAAGTCTGCCTAGCTAATTTGAATATTATGCTTCATTTAATTGTCACGCTCGCGCACTCCAAGAGACACTTTCTTGGCAAAATATTTTAAAAAAATCCAGGAAAAAAAAAACTTTTTTTTTGTAAATTAAGATTTTTCTGGCGTCAGAAAAAATGTGCCATTTCAGCGAGACCTTTTTTTTGCCAACAACGATGAAATAAAAGTCCGTTTTGAGTATTTCAATACACTATTCACTTTACTCGACAAAATGACAGGAAGAGCCGGCATGGAAGCAGTATCAGACGAGCAGGAAAAGGTTCCAGCTGGTACTGAAGAGGTTCCAGCTGGTACTGAAGAGGTTCCAGTTGAGAATGAAGTGGATCCAGTGGGAGAGAGACGTTCCATTTGGGAGTGAAGAGGATCCAGTTGATCAAAGAGATTCTAGCTGGGAGGATCTCTCAGAGAGGATCAGCAACAGCAGTAAAAACAGAATCGACAAAAGCAGAAACAGCAGCATAAGCAGCACTTACAGCAGTCCCAGTATAAGCAAGAGCACCATCAGCACCAGCAAGACTTGCACTACGAGCACCACCACCACCACTATAGCACCACCACCAACACTATAGCACCAGAACTACAAGCACCACCAAGCAGCAGCACCTCTGCAAGCAGGTGTGTGAGGTCCAGCATACCTGCTCGAAGTGCTACCACACATACAGGCACACCAGCAGCACCACCACCACCACCACCACCACCACCACCACCACCACCCCCATCCGGAGATAAAGTCTTGAATAAGTTTGTTATTTTTTTGTTTTATAACACAAGGTGAAGTTATTGCCAACCCCTGGAGTAAATTTTCATTATTCTCAGTCAAATTTCACACTTTTCACTCATTTTCTGTTATTTTCTTACACTACGTAGTAAGAATTAAACACACTTCCGAGTCACAGAATTCCAAATTTCAATATCGTTAAAAACATTACGAATTTTCGTTACAAAAAGTGACATAGAAGACAAAATATTTTAACTTTTTGTTTTTTTTGTTTTAAGAATTTAAAATAGCGCCACGCGTATAATTCCCTGATCAATCAGGTTGTTAATTAGGGTTCATCAGTATGCCGGATGCTGAAGTCTTCATCAGGCCTGCAAACATTGCTCTTGTGTAGCCCAAGTATGATGCTTACACTTATGTGTGTGTTTGTTTATATATGTACATTTACATATATATATATATATATATATGGGTTTTCATTGAACACAGACACACACACACATATACATACATATATAAATATATAAATATATAAATTATATATAATATATATATATATATATATATATATATATATATATATATATATATATATATATATATATATATATATATATATTTTTTATTTTATTTATTAACAAATCGGCCGACTCCCACCAAGGCAGGGTGGCCCGAAAAAGAAACTCTCTCGTCATCATTCACTCCATCACTGTCTTGCCAGAGGGGTGCTTTACACTACAGTTATAAAACTGCAACATTAACTTCCCTCCTTCAGAGTGCAGACACTGTACTTTCCATCTCCAGGACTCAAGTCCGGCCTGCCGGTTTCCCTGAATCCCTTCATAAATGTTACTTTGCTCACACTCCAACAGCACGTCAAGTATTAAAAACCATTTGTCTCCATTCACTCCTATCAAATACGCACACGCGTGCTTGCAGGAAATCCAAGCCCCTCGCACACAAAACCTCTTTTTACCCCCTCCCTCCAACCTTTCCTAGGCCGACTCCTACCCCGCCTTCCCTCCACTACAGATTTATACACTCTCGAGGTCATTCTGTTTCGTTCCATTCTCTCTACATGTCCGAACTACCTCAACAACCCCTCCTCAGCTCTCTGGATAATAGTTTTGGTAATCCTGCACCTCCTCCTAATTTCTAAACTCCGAATTCTCTGCATTATATTCACACCACACATTGACCTCAGACATGACATCTCCACTGCCTCCAGCCTTCTCCTCGTTGCAACATTCATCACCCATGCTTCACACCCACATAAGAGTGTTGGTATAATTATACTCTTATACATTCCCCTCTTAACTTTCATGGACAAAGTTCTTTGTCTCCACAGACTCCGAAGTGCACCACTCACCCTTTTCCCCTCATTAATTCTATGATTCACCTCATCCTTCATAGACCCATCCGCCGACATGTCCACTCCCAAATATCTGAATACATTCACCTCCTCCATACTCTCTCCCTCCAATCTGATATCCAACCTTTCGCCACCTAATCTTTTTGTTATCCTCATCACCTTACTCTTTCCTATATTCACTTCCTCGCTTAAGAGAGCATATTCCAAGAACTCTGAAGTATTATCAGACCTCTGCAGTACAATTGTCCTTAAAGATTTGTTAAGTTATACCATGAATTAAGGAAAGACTTTACAAAAGCAGACAAAGCAAATGCGTTCTTTTACATACCTTACCAAATTCATCCACAACCTCTGCAACTTCTCTTCAGAATCTCCCAAAAGCACAGTGTCATCAGCAAAAAGCAACTGTGATAACTCCCACTTTGTATTTGATTCTTTGTCTTTTAACCCCACCCCTCTTGCCAAGACCCGCGCATTCACTTCTCTTACAACCCCATCTATAAATATATTGAACAACCATGGTGACATCACACATCCCTGTCTAAGGCCTACTTTTACTGGCAAATAATCTCCCTCTCACCTACACACTCTAACCTGAGCCTCACTATCCTCGTAAAAACTTTTCACCGCTTTCAATAACCTACCTCCTATTCCATACATTTGCAACATCAGCCACATTGCCCCCCTATCCACCCTATCATACGCCTTTTCCAAATCAATAAATGACACAAATACCTCTTTACCCTAATCTTAATACTGTTCACCTATATGTTTCACTGCAAATAGGTGAACAGTATTTAGATAAGGGTATATGTATGTACATTTAAAGATATATTTTTTTCATTTATGTTAATATAAAAATTAATGAATTACCCAAAAGAACAAGCGCAATTTAATTTTGACTAATCCAGCTAAATATATTTTAGATATGTTTACAATATAATAATTATAAACAAACACAATGAAATATATTTTTTTCGTTAGGTTCAGAATGATTTTTGCGAAATTATTTCATACACAAGTTTTCGCTTGCCTTATTCAGCAAGAAGAGCGTTGCTATTTAAGACAAAATCACAAGTTTTACTTATTCGGCACAACATATATATTGCTGACACTTTCTATATTTTTCCATTTTAAGTTATTTCGTTTATCAAGGAGGAAATCTTCACCCTACCTGACATCTTACACGTTAGGGGCCCCCCAGGAGGCGTCACGTGAGGGGCCCCCCAAGAGGCGTCTCTGATGATATCTCGTACGGCGTCTGATGAACACTATTCTGGTTATATTTTTCTCCTGGTCGTGTACTCTTGTTTGCATATCTTATCACTGATGTTGCCTTTGTTATATAAACACACACACACATACACATACAAAGCTTTAAGAAGAGTTATGAAAAAGCTCATGGAGCAGGAAGAGTGATCTAGTAGCGACCAGTGAAGAGGCAAGACCAGGAGCTGTGACTCGACCCCTGCAACCACAACTAGGCGAGTACACACACACACACACACACCAGGAGCTGTGAATCGACCCCTGCAAAAACAACTAGGTGAGTACACACGTAAACTCTCCTAACCCAAAACAACTCAAGCTCTACATCCACAGCCTCCACCCACCTTACCCCATCACAGACTCCACTTTTACAACAACCTCACATAGTATCCTGCCAGGTCTCCCACTCCCCATCCCCCACAAACCTCCTAGAACATTGTATTAGAAAAAAAAGCCGAAGGTATCTTATACCAACGAAGATGGAACAACAAATAAATGTAAGGAGTGGCACGAGAAAATCATGGAGGCATCCCCAGACATCATAGAGCTCACGGAAAACAAAGCTAATGGGGATGATAACAGATGCGATCTTTCCATCCAGAAATCAGATTCTGAGGAAAGACAGTGGGAACAGAGGGGAAGGAGGAGCTGCAATGCTCATGAAAAACTAGTGAAGAATTCAGGGGAATGTAAGGAATGGACTGGGAGTCCTACTGTTGTGATTACAGTGATAAGGCGTAGATAAGGAGGATAAGGAGGAAGGCCCAGTGGCAATATGTGGATGACATAGCATCGAAAGCCAAATCTGACCCAAAGCTGTTGTACAGCCACATCAGGTTGAAAACGATAGTCAAGGACAAGGTAATCAGACTGATGAAGGAAAGAGGAGATCACAAGAAACGACAAAGAAGTATGTGAAGAGCTCAACACGAGATCTAAGGAAGTATTTTCAGTAGAGACAGAAAAAGCTCAAGCAAACCGGGACGGAAGTGTACACCAACAAGTGCTGGACACATTACACACAACCGAGGAGAAGGTGAAGTGACTGCTAAGTAACCTAGATACCTCAATATCTCTTCATGAGTCCTGAAGGAAGGAGCAGAGGCCCTGTGTGTACCACTAACAACAATCAACACATCTATTGAAACAGGGCAACTATCTGAAGTGTGGAAGACAGCAAATGTAGGTCCAATCCTTAAGAAAGGAGATAGAAAGGTAGCATTAAACTACAGAACAGTGTCACTGACATGTATAGTAGGCAAAATCATAGAGAAGCTTACCAGGAAAAGACTGGTGGAACACCTAGAGAGAAATGAGCTATAACACTATAATCAGGAATAGGAAGGGAGAAACGAAACTAAAAAAGGGGGGACTACACAAGCATGAGGAACTTCCTACAAGACGTTCAGTGGGAGAGAGAATTGGCAGGAAAACCAGTAAAAGAAATGATGGAATATGTGACAACTAATTGCAAAGAGGCAGAGGAGAGGTTTGTCCCCAAGGGAAACAGAAGTAATGGGAAGACCAGAACGAGTCCTTGGTTCACCCAAAGGTGTAGGGAGGCAAAAACTAAGTGCACTAGAGAATGGAAAAAGTATAGAAGACAAAGGACCCAGGAAAATAAAGAGATTAGCCGAAGAGCCAGAAACGAATATGCACAGGTAAGAAGGGAGGCTCAGCGACAATACGAAAATGATATAGCATCAAAAGTCAAGTCTGACCCAAAGCTGTTGTACAGCCACATCAGGAGTAAAACAACAGTCAAGGACCAGGTAATCAGGCTGAGGAAGGAAGGTGGGAAGTTCATAAGAAGCGACCAAGAGGTATGTGAGGAGCTCAATATAAGATTTAAAGAAGTCTTTACAGAGGAGACAGGAAGGACTCCAGGAATTCAGAATAGGGAGGTATACCAACAAGTGCTGAATGAAATACACACAACCGAGGAGGAGGTGAAGAAGCTGCTATGTGAACTCGATACCTCAAAAGCGGTGGGACCTGACAGCATTTCTCCGTGGGTCCTCAGAGAGGGAGCAGAGATGTTGAGTGTGCCACTAACAAAAATCTTCAACACATCCATTGAAACTGGGCAACTACCTGAGGTGTGGAAGATGGCAAATGTAGTCCCAATTTTTAAGAAAGGAGACAGACATGAGGCATTAAATTACAGACCTATGTCACTGACGTGTATAGTATGCAAAGTCATGGAGAAGATTATCAGGAGGAGAGTGGTGGAGCACCTAGAAAGACACAAGCTTATAAACGACAACCAGCACGGTTTCAGGGAAGGAAAATCCTGTGTCACAAACCTACTGGAGTTTTATGACAAGGTAACAGAAGTAAGACACGAGAGAGAGGGGTGGACAGACTGCATTTTCTTGGACTGCAAGAAGGCGTTCGACACAGTTCCTCACAAGAGGTTAATGCAAAAGCTAGAGGATCAGGCACACGTAACAGGAAAGGCACTGCAATGGATCAGAGAATATCTGACAGGGAGGCAACAACGAGTCATGGTACGTGACGAGGTGTCAGAGTGGGCACCTGTGACGAGTGGGGTTCCACAAGGGTCAGTCCTAGGACCTGTACTGTTTTTGGTATATGTGAATGACATAACGGAAGGAATAGACTCAGAAGTGTTCCTGTTTGCAGATGATGTGAAGTTAATGAGAAGAATTAAATCAGTCGAGGATCAGGCAGGACTACAAAGAGACCTGGACAGGCTACAAGCCTGGTCCAGTAACTGGCTCCTTGAATTTAACACTGCCAAATGGAAAGTCATGAAGATCGGGGAAGGGCAAAGAAGACCGCAGACAGAGTATAGACTAGGTGGCCAAAGACTGCAAACCTCACTCAAGGAAAAAGATCTTGGGGCGAGTATAATACCGAGCACTTCTCCTGAGGCACACATCAATCAGATAACTGCTGCAGCATACGGGCGGCTGGCAAACCTAAGAATAGCGTTCCAATACCTCACTAAGGAATCATTCAAGACTCTGTACACCATATACGTCAGGCCCATACTGGAGTATGCAGCACCAGTTTGGAACCCACACCTGGTCAAGCACGTCAAGAAACTAGAGAAAGTGCAAAGGTTTGCAACAAGACTAGTCCCACGAAGAAATATTAAGGGAAATCGGCTTGACGACACTAGAGGACAGGAGGGTTAGGGGAGACATTATAACGACATATAAAATACTGCGAGGAATAGATAAGGTGGACAGAGACAAGATGTTCCAGAGAGGGAACACAGAAACAAGGGGTAACAATTGGAAGTTGAAGACTCCTATGAGTCAAAGAGATGTTAGGAAGTATTTCTTCAGTCAAGAGTTGTCAGGAAGTGGAATAGCCTAGAAAGTGACGTAGTGGAGGCAGGAACAATACATAGTTTTAAGACGAGGTTTGATAAAGCTCATGGAGCAGGGAGAGAAAGGACCTAGTAGCAATCAGTGAAGAGGCGGGGCCAGGAGCTATGAATCGACCCCTGCAACCACAAATAGGTGAGTACACACACACACACACACGGGACGGGAAATCCTCTGTCACCAACCTACTGGAGTTCTATGACAGGGTGACAGCAGTAAGACAAGAGAGAGAGGTGTGGGTAGATTGCATTTTCTTGGACTGTAAGAGGGCGTTTGACACAGTTCCACACAAGAGATTAGTGCAGAAGCTGGAGGACCAGGCAGGGATAACAGGGAAGGCACTACAATGGATCAGGGAATACCTGTCAGGAAGACAGCAACGAGTCATAGTACGTGGCGAGGTGTCAGAGTGGGCGCCTGTGACGAGTGGGGTTCCACATGGGTCAGTCCTAGGACCGGTGCTGTTTCTGGTATTTGTGAAGGACATGATGGAAGGAATAGACTCCGAAGTGTTCCTGTTTGCAGATGATGTGAAGTTGATGAGAAGAATTCAATCGGACGAGGACCAGGCAGAACTACAAAGGGATCTGGACAGGCTGCAAGCCTGGTCCAACAATTGCCTCCTGGAGTTCAACCCCACCAAGTGCAAAGTCATGAAGTTTGGGGAAGGGCCAAGAAGACCGCAAACGAAGTACAGTCTAGGGGGCCAGAGACTACAAACCTCATTCAAGGAAAAAGATCTTGATGTGAGTATAACACCAGGCACATCTCCTGAGGCGCACATCAACCAAATAACTGCTGCAGCATACGGGCGCCTAGCAAACCTAAGAACAGCATTTCGACATCTTAATAAGGAATCGTTCAGATCCCTGTACACTGTGTACGTTAGGCCCATACTGGAGTATGCATCACCAGTTTGGAACCCACACCTAGCCAAGCACATAAAGAAACTAGAGAAAGTGCAAAGGTTTGCAACAAGACTAGTCCCGGAGCTAAGGGGTATGTCCTACGAGGAGAGGTTAAGGGAAATCGACCTGACGACACAGGAGGACAGGAGAGATAGGGACGACATGATGACACATAAAATACTGAGAGGAATTGACAAGGTGGACAGAGACAGAATGTTTCAGAGATGGGACACAGCAACAAGGGGTCACAGTTGGAAGTTGAAGACTCAGATGAATCACAGGGATGTTAGGAAGTATTTCTTCAGTCACAGAGTGGTCAGGAAGTGGAATAGTTTGGGAAGTGA
The DNA here is from genome assembly GCA_009830355.1 of Cherax destructor. Lineage (NCBI taxonomy): Eukaryota > Metazoa > Arthropoda > Malacostraca > Decapoda > Parastacidae > Cherax > Cherax destructor. Next base: position 23,513 of record WNWK01019578.1, read on the forward strand.
TGTAGTGGAGGCAGGCTCTATTCATAGCTTCAAGAAGAGGTATGATACGGCTTATGGCGAAGGGAGAGTGACCCAGTAGCGGCCAGTGAAGAGGCGGGGCCAGGATCTAAGACTCGACCATTGCAACCACTACTAGGTGGGTACAACTAGGTGAGTACACAAGCCTTTGACACAGTTCCACACAAGAGGTTAGAGCAAAATCTGGAGGACCAGGCAGGTATAACAGAGAAGGCACTGCAATGGATAAGAAAATACCTGACAGGAAGGCATCAGTGAGTCATGGTACGCGACAAGGTGTCAGAGTAGGAGCCTGTTACGAGCGGGGTTCCACAGAGGTCAGTCCTAGGGTCGGTGCTGTTTCTGGTATATGTGAATGACATGACGGAAGGAATAGACTCAGAAGTGTCTGAGTTTGCAGACGATGTCATGTTATTGAGAATTCAATCGGAGGACCTGGCAGGACTACAAAGGGATCCGGACAGGCTACAGACCTGGTCCAGCAACTTGCTCCTGGAGTTCAACCTTGCCAAGTGCAAAGTCATGAAGATCAGGGAAGGGCAAAGAAGTCCACAGACAGAATACAGTCCAGGGGGCCACTCAAGGAAAACTATTTTGGGGTCAGTATAACACCCAACACATCTCCTGAGGCCCACATCAACCAAATAACTGCTGCGGCATACGAGCTACTAGCAAAACTAAGAAAAACATTCCGAAATCTCAATAAGGAGTCGTTCAGGACCCTGTACACCGTGTTCATCAGGCCCATATAGGAGTATGCAGCACCAGTTTGGAACCCACATCTGGCCAAGCACATCAGGAAATTAGAAAAAGTGCAAAGGTTTGCAACGAGACTAGTCCCGGAGTTAAGGGGCATGTCCTAAGAGGAGAGGTTAAGGGAAATCGACCTGACGACACTGAAGGACAGGAGGGACAGGGAGGACATGATAACATATTAAATACTGAGAGGTGGACAGAGACAGGATGTTCCAGAGATGGGACACACTAACAAGTATTTCTTCAGTCACAGAGTTGTCAGGAAGTGGCATAGTCTGGAAAGTGATATAGTGGAGGCAGGATCCATACACAGCTTTAAGAAGAGGTATGATATAGCTAACGGAGTAGGGAGTGAACCAGTAGCGAGCAGTGAAGAGGCGGGGCCAGGAGCTATGACTCGATTTCTGCAACCAAAATTAGGTGAGAACACACACACACACATACAAATGCGGATGGAATAACAAATGTGAGGAGTGGCATGAAAGAATCAAGGAGACGTCCCCAGACATCATAGCACTCACAGAAACAAAACTCATCGGGTTGATAACAGATGCAATCTTTCCACCCGGATATCTGATCCTAAGGAAAGATAGAGGGAGCAGAGGGAAAAGAGGAGTTGCACTGCTCATAAAAAATCGGTGGGGATTTGAGAAAAAGGAAGGAATGGATGGAATGGGCGAAAGAGACCACATAGTAGGAACAATTAAGTGATGTACAACCCACCACAGAACTGCAGGAGGCCAAGAGCAGAATATGAAGAGAGCAACAGAGCAATGGTGGACACATTAGCTGAGGTGGCCAGAAGAGCTCACACGGATAGAGCAAAGCTACTAGTTATGGGTGATTTCAATCACAAATATATTGACTGGAAAAACCCGGAGTCACACGGGGATCCCGAAACATAGAGCCAAGATGATGGATGTGGTACTGGACATCCTCATGGATCAACATGTTAGGGACACTACCAGAAAGAGGTGAGGATAATCCAGCGAGATTGGACCTTGTATTCACCTTGAGTAGTTCAGACATCAAGGACATCACATACGAAAGGCCCCTTGGAACTAATGATCACGTGGTTCTGAGCTTTGAATACATAGTAGAATTACAAGTGGGAAGGGCAGCAAGAGTAGGATGGGAAAAGCCAAACTACAAAAGGGGAGACTAGACAGGCATGAGGAAGTTTCTGCAAGAGGTTCAGTGGGAAAGAGAACTGATAGGAAAATCAGTAAATGAAATGATGAACTACGTGACAAGAAAATGTTACTAGACAGAAGAGAGGTTTGTTCCCAAGGGCAACAGAAATAATGGGAAGAAAAGAACTAACCCTTGGTTAGTGCTAGAGAATTGAAAAAGTACAGAAGACAAAAGACCCAGGAAAATAAAGAGATTAGTCAAAGAGGGAGGCCCAGCAATAATACGAAAATAACATAACATCGAATGTCACGTCTGACCCGAAGGTGTTGTATAGCCACATCAGAAGGAACACAACAGTCAAGGACCAAGTAATCAGGTTGAGGAAGGATGGTGGGGAGTTGACAAGAAATTACCAAGAAGTATGTGTTTAGCTGAACATGATATTTAAAGAAGTATTTACAGTGGAAACAAGGACTCCACGAAGTCAAAACAGGGGAGGTACACCATCAAGGGATACATCAAAAAGTGATGGATGAAATATACACAACCAAGGAGGAAGTGCCGAAGCTGTTACGTGAACTTGATACCTCAAAGGTGGTGGGACCGGACAACATCTCTCCATGGATCCGTTGAGAGGGAGCAGAGATGCTGTGTGAACCACTAACAACAATCTTCAACACATCCATTGATACTGGGCAACTACCTGAGGTATGAAAGATGGCAAATATCGTAACAATTTTTAAAGAGTCAGACACGAGGCATTAAACTACAGAACAGTGTCACTGACGTATACAGCATGCAAAGTCATAGAGAAGATTATCAGGAGGAGAGTGGTGGAGCACCTAGAAAGGAACAAGCTTATAAATTACAACCAGCACGGTTTCAGGGAAGGGAAATCGTGTGTCACAAACCTACAGGAGTTTTATGACAAGGTGACGAAGTAAGACATGAGAGAGAAGGGTGGATAGATTGCATTTTTTTGGACTGCACGAAGGCCTTTAACACAGTTCCTCACAAGAGATTAGTGAAAAGCTAGAGGATCAGGTACACATAACAGGAAAGGCACTGCAATGGATCAGAGAATATGGCAGGGCGGCAACAACGAGTCATGGTACGCAGCGAGATGTCAGAGTGGGCGCCTGAGACGAGCGGGGTTCCAATGGGGTCAGTCCTAGGACCAGTGCTGTTTTGTGAATAACATGACGAAAGGGATAGACTCAGAAGTGTCCCTGTTTGCAGATGATGTGAAGTTAATGGTGAAAATTAAATCGCATGAGGATCAGGCAGGACTACAAACAGACCTGGACAGGCTGCTAGCCTGGTTCAGAAACTGGTTCCTCGATTTTAACCCCGCCAAATGCAAAAGCATGAAGATCAAGGAAGGGCATAGAACACCGCAGACAGAGTATAGTCTAGGTGGCTAAAGACTGCAAACCTCACTCAAGGAAAAGGATCTTGGGGTGAGTATAATACCGAGCACATCTGAGGCGCACATCTACCAGATAACTGCTGCAGCATATGGGCGCTTGCCAAACCTAAGAATAGGGTTCCGATACCTCAGTAAGGAATCGTTCAAATCTCTGTACACCGTGTACGTCAGGCCCATACTGGAGTATGGAGCACCAGTTTGGAACCCACACCTGGCAAGCACGTCAAGAAATTAGAGAAAGTGCAAAGGTTTGCGGAGAAAGGAGGTTTGATGTTGGCAATTTGAGTAGTAGATCTTGGTAAGGTCATTTCTTGGATGCAGTCACGAAGAAAATTGTGTCTATTGCGAAGTGAGTAAGCTTTTAGAAGGTGGTCCAGGTATTCTCTGTGTGAAGGATCCATTTCTACTGCAGTGATTGACACGATGGACTGCGTCGTGACTGCGTCCAAGAAATGGTCTTACCAAGATCTACTCCTCCTCAAATTGCCAACATCAAACCTCCTTTCTCCGCCTCAGCTCGAAACTACCTTGAACATAGCTGAACCCCTTGCCAAGAACCTACCTTGAACATAGCTGAACCCATTGCCAATAACCTACCTTGAACATAGCTGAACCCCTTGCCAAGAAACTTCATCGTTATCCTACATAAGAACTTAAGAATGGAGAAACACTGCAGAAGGTCTACTCATATACTTGTGATCCCGTGGACTAGAGCGTCATCTGTCTTTCGCTCACCATGAGGCGGGCCAAAGCAGCATGGGTTCGATTCCTTGGCTAGTCTCAGTGTTTTTATTGATCAATACCACTCGTTCGTGGGTACAATAATATATATATATATATATATATATATATATATATATATATATATATATATATATATATATATATATATATATATATATATATATATATATATATATATATATATATAATCACAACTACCACCACCACCATTTACCACCACTATCAGCACCACTACCAGACGCTTAACTGACCTACCACCTGCTCTGCCTCTCCTCTCCCCCATTTACTTGCCTTAAACTCACATGTAACCACCTAATTCACTGACATCTGTATTCAACTTAGTTAATTATATTTACAAGTTATTCGGAACTCAGCTCACTACTAAAGGACCCGTGTCCGATCCTGGGGCTAGTAAAAGTTAGGGCATGTTTCTTTACACCTACTACCCTTACTCACCAAGCGGTACACAGGTGCCTGGAGGGTAGCTGACTTATGTGGCTTGTATCCTGCCTTCCACTGTCCAGATCAGTCAGGCAGACATCCAGTCAGCCAGTTATCCAGCCAGTCAGTTAGCCATCCACTCAGTCAGCCAATCAAACAGTCAGTCAACCAGCCAGTCAGCAGTCACTCATCCACTCAGACATCCACTCAGCCAGCCACTCAGCCAATCAATCAACCGGCCAGCCAGCCAGTCATCCAGCCAACCAGTCAAACAGCCAGCCAGTGAACCTTAAAATGGAAGAGGGGGGAATATACGCAAACATCAGCATAAATAAATGAAAACTGAAAGAGCGCAGAGCAACAAAAACGAGACTTCGATAAATTAAGTAATAAGTCACCCGGAAAACTTCGCTCAAAACAAAATAATTATCGATCAAGAGTGACGAAACATACGGAAAATACTGTTCACGAAATTGACTCATTTTCTTTTATTTATCGTTTAATGGAGGTTGAAGAGGAGGAGGGCAACTCCAAGTCCTTGAATCAAGATCCCTTCAACGCCATCATCTGAAAGAGAAAACGTTGGAATATTTACGCATTTCAGTTTCGGGACAAAATAAAATAGTTTTGTCTCAAAAATTACTTTTTTTTTTTAGGTTAAGTTAGGTTAGTTTAAGTTAGATTAAATTATAGTTAGGCTGAGCTACATTAAGTTAATTTAGGTTATAATACGTTAGTTCAACTTGTAGTAAATTAAAGTTAGTTAGGTTAAGTTGTGAACCACTGCTCTTGTGCCTATTGATTAGTGATCACAAATTAGCTAACAAAAATAGGCAACTATAAACCTAAATACGTGATCAAAAATAGGTTAATCAGAAATAGGTATTCAGAAAAGGTAAACAGAAATAGGTAATCAGAAAAGGTAAACAGAAATAGGTAATCAGAAAAGGTAAACAGAAATAGGTAATCAGAAAAGGTAAACAGAAATAGGTAATCAGAAAAGGTTTTCACATAGAAAGTAAAGAATGTAAACTTTTTGACGAACCTTTCTTTCTCCGTCTCTCCCTCTAACACACACACGCCCACACACACGCACGCCCACACGCACGCCCACACACACTCACGCCCACACACACGCACGCCCACACACACACACGCCCACACACACACACGCCCACACACACGCCCACACACACGCACGCCCACACACACAACTCACGCTGAAAGATTAGGTCTCATCTTATATAATGAAAATTTATTCGTTGTCGCTTAGGGGAAAAAAAAAAGAATCTGCAAGCAATTTATTCTCCACTTTTCTCCTTTCGCTAACGTTTACCAAATTACGCAATTCAAAATAATAAAAAATCTTTTACTAAACCAAATATATATATATATATATATACACTGTCAAAATATAATTCAAAATATTACAATGTATTAATTCTAGGGAGGTTATTTTTTTTTTTGTCAAAATGTAATTAGGACAAGGGTCAGTAAAAAGTCAAGAATGTAATTAATTTGCCAAACTCTAAATAGATTCGAAAAATAGTTGAAAAAAAAATCGGATTTTTAGTGGATACATGTTAAAAGATTATGTATGTGTATGTATATATATTTTTTTTTTTTTTTTAACACATAAGCCGTTTCCCACCAAGGCAGGGTGGCCTGACAAAGAAAAACTTTCATCATCATTCACTCCATCACTGTCTTGCCAGAGGCGTGCTTACACTACAGCTACAAAACTGCAACATTAACACCCCTCCTTCAGAGTGCCGGCACTGTACTTCCCATCTCCAGGAATCAAGTCCGGCCTGCCGGTTTCCCTGAAACCCTTCATAAATGTTACCTTTCCTACACTCCAACAGCACGTCAAGTTCTAAAAACCATTTGTCTCTTTTCGTTCCTATCTAACACGCTCACGCACACTTGCTGGAAATCCAAGCCCCTCGCACACAAAACCTCCTTTACCCCTCCCTCCAACCTTTTCAAGGCCGACTCCTACCCCGCCTTCCCTCCACTACAGATTTATACATTCTCGAAGTCATTCTATTTTGATTCTTCCTCTCTATATGTCCAAACCATCTCAATAACTCCTCCTCAGCTCTCTGGATAATAGTTTTGGTAATCCCGCACCTCCTCCTAATCTCCAAACTACGGATTCTCTGCATTATATTCACACCCCACATTGCCCTCAAACATGACATCTCCACTGCCTCCAGCCTTCTCCTTGTTTTAACATTCACAACCCATGTCTCACACCCATACAAGAGTGTTGGTATAACTATACTCTCATACATTCCCTCTTTGCTTTCATGGATAAAGTTGTCTCCACAAGCTCCTCAGTGCACCACTCACCTTTTTCCCCTCGTTAATTCTATGATTCACCTCATCCTTCATAGACCCATCTTCTGACACATCCACTCCCAAATATCTGAACACATTCACCTCCTCCATACTCTCTCCCTCCAATCTGATATCCAATCTTCCGTTATCTAATTTTTTTTTATCCTCATAACCTTACTCTTTCCTATATTCACTTTTAATTTCCTTCTTTTACATACCCTACCAAACTCATCCACCAACCTCTGAAACTTCTCTTCAGAATCCCTCAAAAGCACAGTGTCATCAGCAAAGAGGAACTGTGACAACTCCCACTTTGTGTTAGATTCTTTGTCTTTTAACCCCACACCTCTTGCCAACACCCGAGCATTCACTTCCCTTACAACTCCATCTACAAATATATTGAACAACCACGGTGACATCACAGATCCCTGTCTAAGGCCTACTTTTACTGAGAAATAATCTCCCTCTCACCTACACACTCTAACCTGAGCCTCACTATCCTCGTAAAAACTTTTCACCGCTTTCAATAACCTACCTCCTATTCCATACATTTACAACATCTGCCACATTGCCCCCCTATCCACCCTGTCATATGCCTTTTCCAAATCCATAAATGCCACAAACACCTCTTTACCCTTATCTAAATATTGTTCACCTATATGTTTCACTGCAAACACTTGATCTACACACGTCCTACCCTTCCTGAAGCCTCCTTGTTCATCTGCTATCCTGCTCTCCGTCTTGCACCTAATTCTTTCAATAATAACTCTACCATACACTTTACCAGGTATACCCAACAGACTTATTCCCCTATAATTTTTGCACTCTTTTGTCCCCTTTGCCTTTATACAAAGGAACTATGCATGCTATCTGCCAATCCCTAGATACCTTACCAACTTCCATACATTAATTAAATAAAAACATTAACCACTCTAAAACTATATCCCCCACCTGCCTTTAACATTTCTATCTTTATCCCATCAATCCCAGCTGCTTTACCCCCTTTCATTCTACTCACTGCCTCACGAACTTACCCCACACTCACAACTGGTTCTTCCTCACTCCTATAAGATGTTATTCCTCCTTGCCCTATAAATGAAATCACAGCTTCCCTATCTTCATCAACATTTAACAATTCCTCAAAATATTCCCTCCATCTTCCCGATACCTCTAACTCTCCATTTAATAACTCTCCTCTCATATTTTTAACTAACAAATCCATTCTTTCCCTAGGCTTTCTCAACTTATTAATCTCACTCCAAAACTTTCTTATTTTCAAGAAAATTTGTTGATAACATCTCACCCACTCTCTCATTTGCTCTTTTTATATTGCTTCACCACTTTCTTAACCTCTCTTTTTCTCTCCATATACTCCTCCCTCCTTACATCACTTCTACTTTGTAAAAACCTCTCATATGCTAACTTTTTCTCTCTTACTACTCTCTTCACATCCTCATTCCACCAATCGCACTTCTTCCCTCCCACACCCACTTTCCTATAACCACAAACTTCTGCTGAACACTAACATTATATTCTTAAACGTACCCCATACCTCTTATACCCCACTGCCTATACTCTCACTAGTCCATCTGTCCTCCAACAGTTGTTTATATCTTACCCTAACCGCCTTCTCCAGTTTATAAATCTTCACTTCTCTCTTACTTGCTGTTTCCATTCTCCTTGTATCCCATCTACCTTTTACTCTCACTGTAGCTACAACAAAAAAGTGATCTGATATATCTGTGGCCCCTCTATAAACATGTACATCCTGAAGTCTACCCAACAGTCTTTTATTTACCAATATGTAGTCCAACAAACTACTGTGATTTCGCCCTACATCATATCTTGTATACTTATTTATCCTCTTTTTCTTAAAATATTTATTGCCTATAACTAAACCCCTTTCAATACAAAGTTCAATCAAATGCTCCCCATTATCATTTACACCTGGCACCCCAAACTTACCTACCACACCCTCTCTAAACACTTCTCCTACTTTATCATTTAGGTCCCCTACCACAATTACTCTCTCACTTGGCTCAAAAGGTCCTATACACTCGCTTAACATCTCCCAAAATATCTCTCTCTCTCTCCTCTACACTCCTCTCTTCTCCAGGTGCATACGCACTTATTATGACCCACTTTTCACATCCGACCCTTATTTTAATCCACACAATCCTTTAATTTATACATTTATGTTCCCTCTTCTCTCTCCATATATATATATATATATATATATATATATATATATATATATATATATATATATATATATATATATATATATATATATATATATATATTATTTTTCAACAAGTCGGCCGTCTCCCACCGAGGCAGGGTGATCCAAAAAGAAAGAAAATCCCCAAAAAGAAAACACTTTCGTCATCATTCAACACTTTCACCACACTCATACATAATCACTGTCTTTGCAGAGGAGCTCAGATACGACAGTATAGAATAGTCCCTCCAAACTGTCACTATCCCAAACTCCTCCTTTAAAGTGCAAGCATTGTACTTTCCATTTCCAGGACTAAAGTCCGACTAAATCTATAATAACCGGTTTCCCTGAATCCCTTCACTAAATATTACCCTGCTCACACTCCAATAGCTCATCAGGTCCCAAAAACCTTTCGTCTCCATTCACTCCTAACATGCTCACACAGGCTTGCTGGAAGTCCAAGCCCCTCGCCCACAAAACCTCATTTACCGCGTCTCTTCAACCTTTCCGAGGACGACCCCTACCCCTCCGTCCTTCCACTACAGATTTATACGCTCTCCAAGTCATTCTACTTTGATCCATTCTCTCTAAATGACCAAACCACCTCAACAACCCCTCTTCAGCGCTCTGACAAATACTTTTAGTAACTCCACACCTTCTCCTAATTTCCACACACCGAATTTTCTGCATAATATTTACACCACACATTGCCCTTAGACAGGACATATCCACTGCCTCCAGCCTCCTCCTCGCTGCAGCATTTGCAACCCATGCTTCACACCCATATAAGAGTGTTGGTACCACTATACTTTCGTACATTCCCTTCTTTGCCTCCATGGATAACGTTTTTTGTCTCCACAGATACCTCAACGCACCACTCACCTTTTTTTCTTCATCAATTCTATGGTTAACCTCATCCTTCATAAACCCATCCACTGACAAGTCAAATCTCCCTCTCTCCTACACACCCTAACCTGAGCCTCACTATCCTCATAAAAACTCTTTACAGCCTTCAGTAACTTACTACTTATTCCATACACTTGCAACATTTGCCACATTGCTCCCCTATCCACCCTATCATATGCTTTTTCTAAATCCATGAAAGCAATGAAAACTTCCCTACCTTTATCTAAATACCGTTCACATATATGTCTCAATGTAAACACTTGATCTACACATCCCCTACTCACTCTAAAACCTCCTTGCTCATCTGCGATCCTACTCTCTGTTTTACCTCTAATTCTTATCCCCTATAATTTTTACAATATCTTTTATCCCAATTCCCTTTATATAAAGGAACTATACATGCTCTTTGCCAATCCCTAGGTACCTTCCCCTCTTTCATACAATTATTAAACAAAAATACCAACCACTCTAACAATATATATATATATATATATATATATATATATATATATATATATATATATATATAATGTAATATAAAATACCAGAAGCTACAGCAATACAATCCAGAGAATCTTTATTGATAGAGTTGTGTCGCTGAATAAAAAAATTCAAGATAGTACCTAGATTAAATACTGTAGCCCGGAGGAAAGTTCATAGGTAATTTAAAGTGATTAGTCTATCAGCCTTGAGAGAAGATTTCACACCCTCAGCCTTGATAGGTGTTCAATCCATCAGTCTTGACAGGTGTTCAGACCCTCAGCCTTGATAGGTGTTCAATCCATCAGTCTTGACAGGTGTTCAGACCCTCAGCCTTGATAGGTGTTCAATCCATCAGTCTTGACAGGTGTTCAGACCCTCAGCCTTGATAGGTGTTCAGACCCTCAGCCTTGATAGGTGTTCAGACCCTCAGCCTTGATAGGTGTTCAATCCATCAGTCTTGACAGGCGTTCAGACCCTCAGCCTTGATGAATCAGAAACAGAAGCATAAAGATGAGCACTTACATACTGGAACCAGGAGAGAGAGATGCAGTAGTTGAAGACATCATCCCAAGTGGATTGAACCAAACACAGGTAGCAGGCAATGCCCAAGAGTTGAACCAGAGGTAGGAGGCCATGCCAAGGAGTTGAACCAGAGATATGAGGCCATGCCAAGGAGTTGAACCAGAGGTAGTGGATGGAGTTGAAGATATCCTCTGTTCTAATATGTCACAGTTTTACTGTGTCACACAGTGTCATCAGTGGTACAGTGTTACTGTGTTACACAGTATCATCATCAGTGGTACAGTGTTACTGTGTTACACAGTATCATCAGTGGTACAGTGCTACTGTGTTACACAGTATCATCAGTGGTACAGTGCTACTGTGTTACACAGTATCATCAGTGGTACAGTGCTACTGTGTCACACAGTATCATCAGTGGTACAGTGCTACTGTGTCACACAGTATCATCAGTGGTACAGTGTTACTGTGTCACACAGTATCATCAGTGGTACAGTGTTACTGTGTCACACAGTATCATCAGTGGTACAGTGTTACTGTGTCACACAGTATCATCAGTGGTACAGTGTTACTGTGTCACACAGTATCATCAGTGGTACAGTGTTACTGTGTCACACAGTATCATCAGTGGTACAGTGTTACTGTGTCACACAGTATCATCAGTGGTACAGTGTTACTGTGCCACACAGTATCATCAGTGGTACAGTGTTACTGTGCCACACAGTATCATCAGTGGTACAGTGTTACTGTGCCACACAGTATCATCAGTGGTACAGTGTTACTGTGTCACACAGTATCATCAGTGGTACAGTGTTACTGTGTCACACAGTATCATCAGTGGTACAGTGTTACTGTGTCACACAGTATCATCAGTGGTACAGTGTTACTGTGCACACAGTATCATCAGTGGTACAGTGTTACTGTGTCACACAGTATCATCAGTGGTACAGTGTTACTGTGTCACACAGTATCATCAGTGGTACAGTGTTACTGTGTCACAGTATTTTACAGTGTACGCACACGTCATCAGTGGTACAGTGTTACTGTGTCACACAGTATCATCGTCAGTGAGTACAGTGGGGTTTACTGTGTTCACACAGTATCATCAGTGGTACAGTGCTTTCTGTGTTACACAGTATCATCAGTGGTACAGTGCTTTCTGTGTCACAGTATCATCAGTGGTACAGTGCTACTGTGTCACACAGTATCATCAGTGGTACAGTGCTTTCTGTGTCACACAGTATTCATGTCAGTGTTGGTACAGTTGTTACATGTGTGCACACAGTATCATCAGTGGTACAGTGTTACTGTGTCACACAGTATCATCAGTGGTACAGTGTTACTGTGTCACACAGTATCATCAGTGGTACAGTGTTACTGTGTCACACAGTATCATCAGTGGTACAGTGTTACTGTGTCACACAGTATCATCAGTGGTACAGTGTTACTGTGTCACACAGTATCATCAGTGGTACAGTGTTACTGTGCACACAGATCATCAGTGGTACAGTGTTACTGTGCACACAGTATCATCAGTGGTACAGTGTTACTGTGTCACACAGTATCATCAGGTACAGTGTTACTGTGTCACACAGTATCATCAGTGGTACAGTGTTACTGTGTCACACAGTATCATCAGTGGTACAGTGTTACTGTGTCACACAGTATCATCAGTGGTACAGTGTTACTGTGCCACACAGTATCATCAGTGGTACAGTGTTACTGTGTCACACAGTATCATCAGTGGTACAGTGTTACTGTGTCACACAGTATCATCAGTGGTACAGTGTTACTGTGTCACACAGTATCATCAGTGGTACAGTGTTACTGTGTCACACAGTATCAGTGGTACAGTGTTACTGTGTCACACAGTATCAGTGGTACAGTGTTACTGTGTCACAAAGTATCAGTGGTACAGTGTTACTGTGTCACACAGTATCATCAGTGGTACAGTGTTACTGTGTCACACAGTATCATCAGTGGTACAGTGTTACTGTGTCACACAGTATCATCAGTGGTACAGTGTTACTGTGTCACACAGTATCATCAGTGGTACAGTGTTACTGTGTCACACAGTATCATCAGTGGTACAGTGTACTGTGTCAACAGTATATCAGTGGTACAGTGTTTGTCACACGTATCATCAGTGGTACAGTGTTACTGTGTCACAGTATCATCAGTGGTACAGTGGGTTTCTGTGTCACACAGTATCATCAGTGGTACAGTGTTACTGTAGCACACAGTATCATCAGTGGTACAGTGTTACTGTGTCACACAGTATCATCAGTGGTACAGTGTTACTGTGTCACACAGTATCATCGTGGTACAGTGTTACTGTGTCAACAGTATCAGTGGTACAGTGTTACTGTGTCACACAGTATCAGTGGTACAGTGTTACTGTGTCACAAGTATTCATAGTGGTACAGTGTTACTCGTGTCCCCACAGTATCATCAGTGGTACAGTGTTACTGTCACACAGTATCATTAGTGGTACAGTGTTACTGTGTCACACAGTATCATCAGTGGTACAGGTTATTCGTGTCACACAGTATCATCAGGGTACAGTATTACTGTGTCACACAGTATCATCAGTGGTACAGGTTACTGTGTCACACAGTATATCAGTAGTACAGTGTTACTGTGCCCACAGTATCATCAGTGGACAGTGTTACTGTGTCCACAGTATCATCAGTGGTACAGTGTTACTGTGTCACACAGTATATCAGTGGTACAGTGTTACTGTGTCAACAGTATTATCAGTGGTATGTTACTGTGTCCACAGTATCATCAGTGGAGTGTTACTGTGCCACATGTATCAGTGGTACAGTGTTACTGTGTCCACAGTATCATCAGTGGTACAGTGTTTCTGTGTACACAGTATCATCAGTGGTACAGTGTTACTGTGTCACACAGTATCAGTGGTACAGCAAATGTGTCATAATGTATTATTAGTGGTACAGTGGTTTTCATCAATGGTACAGTG
>WNWK01019579.1:0-37484 GCA_009830355.1 Cherax destructor
GCATGGATAGAGGCATGGCTTACCAATAGAAAGCAGAGAGTTTCCATTAATGGGGTCAAATCTGAATGGGGATTTGTCACTAGTGGCGTTCCACAAGGATCAGTTTTGGGCCCATTGTTGTTCATAATTTACATAAATGACCTTGATGAAGGAATTGCAAGTGACATGAGTAAATTTGCTGATGATACAAAAATAGGTCGTATAATTCATTCTGAGGAGGATACCAGTGAACTCCAGGAGGATTTGGATAAATTAATGTCTTGGTCTGAAAAGTGGCAGATGAAGTTCAATGTGGACAAGTGTAAGGTGCTAGTCGTTGGTAATGAAAATATCCCTCGAATTTATAAACTAGGTGAAGTTGAGCTTGATCATACAGAATGTGATTAAGACTTGGGAGTCATGGTAAGCAGAAATCTAAAGCCAAGACAACAGTGCCTAAGTGTGCGCAATAGGGCTAACAGATTACTAGGATTTATTTCAAGAAGTATAAGCAACAGAAGTCCAAAAGTTATTTTACAGCTCTATACATCACTAGTGAGACCTCATTTGGATTATGCAGCTCAGTTTTGGTCTCCTTACTACAGGATGGATATAGATTCATTGGAGAACATACAAAGAACATAAGAACATAAGAACATAAGAAAGGAGGAACACTGCAGAAGCCTGTTGGCCCATACTAGGCAGGTCCTTCACAATCCGTCCCACTAACAGAATATTTGCTCAACCCAATTTTCAATGCTACCCAAGAAATAAGCTTTGACAATTCTACCCACTCATGCGCGAGTCCCACTCAAATCCAACCCCTCTCACTCATGAATTTATCCAACCTAAATTTGAAACTACCCAAGGTCCTAGCTTCAATAATCCTACTAGGCAGACTGTTCCACTCATCAACTACCCTATTTCCAAACCAATACTTTCCTATATCGTTTCTAAATCTAAACTTATCTAACTTGAATCCATTATTGCGGGTTCTCTCTTGGAGAGATATCCTCAAGACCTTATTTATATCCCCTTTGTTAATACCCATTTTCCACTTGTATACCTCGATCATGTCTCCCCTCATTCTACGTCTTACAAGTGAATGTAATTTTAGGGTCTTCAATCTTTCTTCGTAAGGAAGATTTCTAATGCTATGTATTAATTTAGTCATTCTACGCTGAATGTTTTCTAACGAATTTATGTCCATTCTGTAATATGGAGACCAGAACTGAGCTGCGTAATCTAGGTGAGGCCTTACTAATGATGTATAAAGCTGTAATATAACCTCTGGACTTCTGTTGCTAACACTTCTTGATATAAATCCCAGTAATCTATTTGCCTTATTACGTACGCTTAGGCATTGCTGTCTTGGTTTAAGGTTGCTGCTTACCATCACCCCAAGTCCTTCTCGCAATCTGTATGGCTAAGTTCTACGTTATTTAACTTATAAGTGATTGGGTTTTGGACACTCCCGAGCTTCAGAACCTTGCATTTATCTACATTGAACTGCATCTGCCACTTTTCTGACCACGAATTAAGTTTGTCTAAATCTTCCTGAAGTTCTATGACATCTATGTTTGAATCAATTATCCTACCTATCTTCGTGTCGTCGGCGAATTTGCTCATATCACTAGTAATTCCCTCATCAAGGTCATTGATATATATTATAAATAACAATGGGCCTAAGACTGATCCCTGTGGAACACCACTTGTTACAAGTCCCCATTCGGATTTAACCCCATTTATGCACACTCTCTGCTTCCTATTGGTGAGCCATGACTCGATCCATGACAGCACTTTTCCCCAATGCCATGAGCTGCCACTTTCTTTAACAGTCTCTGGTGCGGTACTCTATCAAAAGCCTTACTAAAGTCTAAATAAACAATATCGAATTCTTTATCGTGATCAACAGCCTCAAAAGCTTTACTGAAGAAGGTTAATAAATTAGATAGGCAGGAACGGCCCCTCGTGAATCCATGCTGGGTATCATTAATCAAATTATAGTTATCTAGATGGCTTCTAATAATATCAGCTATAATTGACTCTAGTAATTTGCCTACAATTGAGGTCAGGCTTATTGGGCGGTAGTTTGACGGTAGTGACTTGTCCCCTGCTTTAAAAATAGGAATTACATTAGCCATCTTCCACATATCAGACACTACACCTGTTTGAAGAGATAAATTAAAAATGTTAGATATTGGTTCACAGAGTTCCATTTTGCATTCCTTAAGAACCCTTGCAAAAAGCTCATCAGGACCCGGCGATTTATTTTGTTTCAGTCGGTCCAGCTGTTTCATAATCATTTCGCTAGTGACTGTGATATTACATAATTTATCTTCTTCTGGGCCTCTGTAAAAATTAATTTCTGGGCCTCTGTAAAAATTAATTAACCTCTGTAATTGACTAAAATGATTTACAGTATAAGAAATCTCCCGTATGAAGATAGACTTAGAGCATTGAATCTCCACTCTCTGGAGAGACGTAGAATGAGGGGAGATATCATCGAGGTGTACAAGTGGATGATGGGCATAAACAAAGGAGATATTAATAAAATACTGAGGATATCGAACCAAGTAAGAACGAGAAATAACGGATTTAAATTGGATAAATTTAGATTTAGAAAGGACATAGGCAAGTACTGGTTTTCGAACAGAGTTGTAGATGCGTGGAACAATCTTCCGAGTAGGGTGATAGAGGCTAGGACCTTGGGTGGCTTTAAAAAGAGATTGGACAAATATATGAGTGGGAGGGGCTGGGTTTGATTAGTGTCGTGAGTACAGGAGTAAATTCTTAGGTAGTGGTGGTTTTGATAAGGACCTGCCTTGTATGGGCCAGTAGGCCTTCTGCGGTGTTCCTCCATTCTTATGTTCTTATGTTCTTATTGACAATCGAACACTGTCTTGTAAACTTTCCAAACATTACTCCAACATTATCTTGTTTGCTGATATCAATTCCAGACAGCTACGATGCAAGACTGAGGCAAATTCAGTAATAGCGGAGAAAGTCCCAGGAGTAAGTTCACGAGAAGAGTTACATTCAAGCCAATTGTCAAGATTGTGATAAATTTGCCCTAAGTGAGAAAATAGTGGGACCGATCAGGCTAGACAATGTTTTTCACCACTTATATTCACAAATAGCGAGGAGCTGATATGAATCATATAGGAATAATGGCGTGAAACCAACCAAACTTGAATCACAAATTTATTTAAATATAGCCCTGCATTCACACTTAACAGCCCAACAGTAACTGCCTGTGAGGTGAGTTTATCATATTCAGTTTCAACATTGAATATATTACCTGGGATGAAATGAATCATGACTTTATTGTAATGAACTCTCTCTATTCAAAGACCATGAGTTACAGAACTTCTCCACTTCAGAAAGGTGGCTTAAAAGCAATTGAAAGAAACTATAGAAAGATAGCATTAAAGTCTCACAACAAATCTTAGAAAATCTTGTGATTCCGTAAGTTTAGCAAGAATGCTAAACATATGGAATCACAACAAGTGCACAGTCCAGGTTAGTATGGGTTATGAGTAGGTCGCTCCTGTGTCTCATATTTGATAAATCATTGGAAAACAAAGAAAGTATCGACGTAATATGAAGAATGAGACACTTGGGCAACAATGGGAATGTTTATTGAGGAAACGTTTCGCCAGACAGTGACTTCTTCAGTCCGGTAAAGAGAAGATAAAGGAGGAAAATGAGGAAGAGTTTGAGGTGATCACAGATTCCCAAATTTTGCACAAGTGTCCCATTCTTCAACGTGACGGTTTTCAATGACCATTTTCAACACACTCGATGTAATACACAAGCTTTCCAAAAAGCCTTCGACAAGTGTCATAATGGCCCAATAACACAAAAATCGTGCAAAAAAAAAAAAAAAAATGGAAAAGTAGGCAGATACATATTAAACTTTCTAATAAATCAGTCCCAAAAGAGTAATAGTTAATAAATCACACCGAAAAGCTCTATTCCGCAAGACTCCAGTTCTCTCTTTTATTTTCACATCTGACATATACAGAGACAAATCATAACAATGTATTATCCGCTGCAGACGATACTTAATTTGGCTGAGAACGATATCCATCGAGGACACACCTAATATCTAAGGTCATATAAAGCAACACGTCCAACGGGCCATAGAAAATGATGCTTCCGGACAAATTTGAGTTACCGTGGCACAGAAAATTGAAGATAAAAATTAGAACAGAGCATAAGACTCTCCGTGGAGCGGCAGAGAAATAAATGCAGAGGACTTTATTATTATTATATTATTATTATTATTATTATTATTATTATTATTATTATTATTATTATTATTATTATTATTATTATTATTATTATTCAGGGGGAAGCGCTGAACCTGTGCGGTTCATATAACGTCTAGAGAATGGATGTAATCGGGTTTAATCAAAGGAAGAAAATAGGTCCAATTCCATGAATCAAGAGCCTCTTCACCAACATCAAGGCACCCCCCTCCTCAATGAAGAGTAAAACACCAAGTAACAACAATGCTGGAAGTTGTTTAAGAAACACAACAATGTTATTGTCACAACCAGAAGGAAATTCCAAGCCAGTGATGATACTCTTAAGGGTACTTGTTCTCTCTAGACTGGAATATTGCAGCTTACAAATAGCCTCATTTAATGCAGACCTGGACTTCCAGAACTTGAAAATGTACAGAGAACTTTCACTGCCTCTATGAATTCAGTCAAGCGCCTAAATTATTTGGAAAGTTTAAAATCTCCTCAACTGTATTCCTTCGAAAGCAGGAGAGAAAGATGTATCATAATTTATAACTGGAAAGATTCTGGAGGAGTTGTTCACAATCTGCACAACGAACTTAGTCCTTAAGAGAACCAAAGGTTCAGTAGACGGTGCAAAATGCTCCCAGTGAACACCAGGGGTGCAGTGAGCACACTAACAGACAACTCAACAGCCTCTTGGATTAGAGAGCTGTGAAGATCGTCTTCTTATATTAATGTCGGTAATTCGCGCCTCCCGTTTGACCCTGCATAATGAGGAAATCTTCAGCCAGGGAGACCTGTTGAAGGTGCCAGCTCAAGGGAACGTGGAGGATGAACGGGAGTGTCACTTGCCTGGCACTCATCACCTCAATTCATACCTACATGATTGTGGGATTTTCTTACACGTGCATAGATTCAGTGGGACTGGGTCGCGCGGGCAATGCTCCCCAGATCCTTGCACACGTCAACACATGCGTGGTCTCTGGTTATAAGTACTACATTGTGTTTGGCTATATTGTTTTGATTGCAAGTTCGTTATTTTGACTACATATTGATTTTGGCTTCATTTACATGATTCTGGTTGTAGGTCCTTTTTACTTTAAGTACGTATTTTTGGTATTATGTACCTAGAGAACCTGTGTTTATGGCTATAGATGTGCGTACATATTTTGTGCAGCAGACGCGTTTACGAATTAACATGTGAAATTAGGTTACACAAATTACTTCATTAAAAATTCACATATGATTTTGGCGAGGCATATTTTTTTTTAGCAAATAACAACAAAGATAAAAAAATGACCACTAAATGATGCTTGACCAGAAAGAAAAGGTCAATGAATATCCGATGGTGTCCAAGAGAGCTTTCCCAAAATATCCCTTTGAAGGCCAAGAGATCAGTCGTGTTATGAAAGAATGTATCAGTCTAGGAGCACCAGAAGACAAACAACATCTTCGGTAAGAAAATGAGCTGCTAGTAACCCTTAACATACATAACATTCGCAACACTGTGTTTACGTTTTCCAACCTGTTTAAATGACAATGTATATACCAGAGTGCGTGAGGATACCCACCTCGCCTCACAGCCAGGCCCGTGGCCAGATTGTCTTGTTGACATCTTGACCAACCAGACTGTTGCTGCTAGCGGCTCGCAGATCTACAAAATCATCACAATCTGGCTGATCGGGTAACTGCAGCAGGTCGTGATTTAATTTCCTTTTGAGACTATTTACTTTTGTTCTGGTATTATTTGAAGACACGTTGTTGAATAAGCTTTACTGGGACAACGTTTCGGAAAAAAAATATTATTGATGGTAAGTTGAACTGTCGTGGACCAAACATGTTTATTCTATACCATCTCTCATCTCTCTCACTAAAATATGTTATGGCAGCGTCAAGATTGGGAACCTGACCTTAAAGGATTTTCTATTCATATATCGGGTATCTTGCTTCTCCTCCCTAGCCAGTACCTTGTTTTATAGATTCTAAGTGTTGGTGTAAGCTTATCAGTAATTCAAATGTTTCACTAATTATCTTTAACTGAGCAGAGCTGGATAATGCACAGAGAACCTTCACTGCTTGTAAAAACTCAGTCATGAATTACTGGGGACGCTTGAGGTGTCCCGAAATGTCCTACTTGGAACGTAAGGCGTGAAAGATGCATCATAATCTACACCTGGAAAGTCCCGAAGGAATTGGTCCCAAACCAGCATACCGAAATTACTCCCTGTGGAAGCAAGAAGCTTCGCACACTATGTAAAATACTTCCAATTAAAAGCAGGGAGAGAAGAGGGGCGATGAATACAATAAGAGGCAACAATAAGTGCACGGGGGCGAAGACCATCAGCACCATCCCGTAATACAAATGGATGGAAATAAGACAATATGCGCGTTATGTCATTTTATTTATAAAGATATTTCATCCACCATGATCTTCATCAGTTCATTAATTGATAAAGGTCTCGGTGGACGAAACGTTTTCATAAATAAAACGTCAAAACCTAAATAATAGTATTCTCTCTTATTTACATACTGTGAGTATATTCTACCGTTGTATTATAAGCCTGGTCGATCAAGCTAGCAACCACGAGGCTTGGCTTAGTCTGGGACCGAGCAACGAGGGGGGTGCAGTGACCCCTGAAACATCTACATCACCGGTTTTGTGGAAAAACCACCTTGATCAAGACTGATGGACTAAACACATTGGCTCAAGGATGGAACACTGATTATCTCAAACTCTTCATTTCCACCATTCATCTCTGTGATTGACTGAGGAAACCACTCGTTGGCGAAACGTTCTCATAATAAAGATACCTAAGAAACCATACCACGGGTGGGGTTCGAACTCGCGGTCAGAGAGTCTCAAAACAGTACTTCCCAAAGAGGTCCACTTGAATTCCTTTGGGAACTACTGTTGCTGGACTTTAAATTCCTTCCCCTTGGAGGAATTTCAAGTCCATGGGAAGGAATTTTGGCCAGGACGCGATATGCGGGTATAGGTCTTTTTTTTTTTTTAACCCTGCCAAACATTATTTGCCACCATCTGGTGAGCGCCAGGTCAACTACAACTCACGTAATGCCTCCCTCATGTCTAGTGTTCCCAGAGTTAAACTGTGGAAAATTTTGAATTTTCCTAAATTCAGCATGTGTAAATTTGAATAATACAATAATTGTGTAATATAATATGATACTGATTTGACCCTTACGAGAAATTTCGAGTGGAAAATTGAGCTAATAATCCGACGTCTTCATATCCAAATTGGGGGTTTTCGGCCTGAATTTGTAATAAGAACCCGTGTTAATGTTTCCTGCTGAAGAACTGGGACAGGAAATTTGCGGGACCTCAAGAATTTCCTGTGAATGGCGGAAGATAAGGGAAGACCATCACTCACAGGAAAATGCGCCTTTAGTCCTTTCATTTAGATCTCTAACTGGCCAGTGTAGGGTCTAGGTGTCAGGCAGGTGGTGGTGTGATCCATCTACAGTAATTAAATGGTAAGTGGTAATACAAAATTCTTTTGTGTACCCAGCAAGCCTAATCATATACAGTCCACAACTTTAATTTACCAGAGTCGCTGGTTTTAATATTGGAATTATTAATTTAATGTCAGGTCTAGCTTTTTGTGAGAGTGGTGATGAAGTGGGCATCGAGGGAGTTACAGTTCGGCGACCTACTGTGAATTAAGTCCCACTTACCTCACCCAAATTACTTGCAGGTAATAATTCAGGTAATACCCTGTAAACCTCCTGCAGGTAATTTGCTCACATAATAATTATAATTCACATAACCAGTCCTGTGTTTTCTTGTTATTCCTTTAGTATTAAATGATCTGTAAAGTGATCAATAAGTTTCCCAGCACAAAGCTCAAGGTTCTCTTTAAAGTTGTGTAGTTCGAATGTAAATCTGACATCAAGTCGCAATTCTGTAATCAAAGTTTATTCTTTAATTCTGAGGGCAAATAATCACATTTTGTAGAAATAGAAGTGGGTTCATATTTTTTCATCGTTTTAACCAAATAAAGACCATTATTTAATCATTAGATAATAACTGTTTTCTTTTGCAGACTAAATTTCAGTAATTTCGATTATAAAAAACTATAATAATGCAAATATTCATTTAAGATTATTTAAGGTGATGAGGCTTCGGCTGAGCCAGGGATGGCTGAGGTAGGAGCCAGGGATGGCTGAGGTAGGAGCCAGGGATGGCTGAGGTAGGAGCCAGGGATGGCTGAGGTAGGAGCCAGAGATGGCTGAGGTAGGAGCCAGAGATGGCTGAGGTAGGAGCCAGAGATGGCTGAGGTAGGAGCCAGAGATGGCTGAGGTAGGAGCCAGAGATGGCTGAGGTAGGAGCCAGAGATGGCTGAGGTAGGAGCCAGGGATGGCTGAGGTAGGAGCCAGAGATGGCTGAGGTAGGAGCCAGAGATGGCTGAGGTAGGAGCCAGAGATGGCTGAGGTAGGAGCCAGGGATGGCTGAGGTAGAGCCAGAGATGGCTGAGGTAGGAGCCAGAGATGGCTGAGGTAGGAGCCAGAGATGGCTGAGGTAGGAGCCAGAGATGGCTGAGGTAGGAGCCAGAGATGGCTGGGTAGGAGCCAGGATGGCTGAGGTAGGAGCCAGATGGCTGAGGTAGGAGCCAGGGATGGCTGAGGTAGGAGCCAGGGATGGCTGAGGTAGGAGCCAGGATGGCTGAGGTAGGAGCCAGGGATGGCTGAGGTAGGAGCCAGGATGGCTGAGGTAGGAGCCAGGATGGCTGAGGTAGGAGCCAGGATGGCTGAGGTGCAGATGGGTAGCCAGGATGGCTGAGGTAGGAGCCAGGATGGCTGAGGTAGGAGCCAGGATGGCTGAGGTAGGAGCCAGGATGGCTGAGGTAGGAGCCAGAGATGGCTGAGGTAGGAGCCAGGGATGGCTGAGGTAGGAGCCAGGGATGGCTGAGGTAGGAGCCAGGGATGGCTGAGGTAGGAGCCAGGGATGGCTGAGGTAGGAGCCAGGGATGGCTGAGGTAGGAGCCAGGATGGCTGAGGTAGGAGCCAGGATGGCTGAGGTAGGAGCCAGGATGGCTGAGGTAGGAGCCAGGATGGCTGAGGTAGGAGCCAGGATGGCTGAGGTAGGAGCCAGGATGGCTGAGGTAGGAGCCAGGATGGCTGAGGTAGAGCCAGGGATGGCTGAGGTAGGAGCCAGAGATGGCTGAGGTAGGAGCCAGGATGGCTGAGGTAGAGCCAGGATGGCTGAGGTAGGAGCCAGGATGGCTGAGGTAGGAGCCAGGGATGGCTGAGGTAGGAGCCAGGATGGCTGAGGTAGGAGCCAGGATGGCTGAGGTAGGAGCCAGGAGATGGCTGAGGTAGGAGCCAGGGATGGCTGAGGTAGGAGCCAGGATGGCTGAGGTAGGAGCCAGGATGGCTGAGGTAGGAGCCAGGATGGCTGAGGTAGGAGCCAGGATGGCTGAGGTAGGAGCCAGGATGGCTGAGGTAGGAGCCAGGATGGCTGAGGTAGGAGCCAGGATGGCTGAGGTAGGAGCCAGGATGGCTGAGGTAGGAGCCAGGGATGGCTGAGGTAGGAGCCAGGATGGCTGAGGTAGGAGCCAGGATGGCTGAGGTAGGAGCCAGGATGGCTGAGGTAGGAGCCAGGATGGCTGAGGTAGGAGCCAGGGATGGCTGAGGTAGGAGCCAGGATGGCTGAGGTAGGAGCCAGGATGGCTGAGGTAGGAGCCAGGATGGCTGAGGTAGGAGCCAGGATGGCTGAGGTAGGAGCCAGGGATGGCTGAGGTAGGAGCCAGGATGGTGAGGTAGGAGCCAGGATGGCTGAGGTAGGAGCCAGGATGGCTGAGGTAGGAGCCAGGATGGCTGAGGTAGGAGCCAGGATGGCTGAGGTAGGAGCCAGGATGGCTGAGGTAGGAGCCAGGGATGGCTGAGGTAGGAGCCAGGATGGCTGAGGTAGGAGCCAGGATGGCTGAGGTAGGAGCCAGGATGGCTGAGTAGGAGCCAGGATGGCTGAGGTAGAGCCAGGGATGGCTGAGTAGGAGCCAGGATGGCTGAGGTAGAGCCAGGATGGCTGAGGTAGGAGCCAGGGATGGCTGAGGTAGAGCCAGGATGGCTGAGGTAGGAGCCAGGATGGCTGAGGTAGGAGCCAGGATGGCTGAGGTAGGAGCCAGGTGATGAGGCTGAGGTAGAGCCAGGGATGGCTGAGGTAGGAGCCAGGATGGCTGAGGTAGGAGCCAGGGATGGCTGAGGTAGGAGCCAGGATGGCTGGAGGTAGGAGCCAGGATGGCTGAGGTAGGAGCCAGGATGGCTGAGAGAGCAGGAGCCAGGAGATGGCTGAGGTAGGAGCCAGGATGGCTGAGGTAGGAGCCAGGATGGCTGAGGTAGGAGCCAGGGATGGCTGAGGTAGGAGCCAGGATGGCTGAGGAGGAGCCAGGATGGCTGGAGAGGAGCCAGGGATGGCTGAGGTAGGAGCCAGGATGGCTGAGGTAGGAGCCAGGGATGGCTGAGGTAGGAGCCAGGATGGCTGAGGTAGGAGCCAGGATGGCTGAGGTAGGAGCCAGGATGGCTGAGGTAGGAGCCAGGATGGCTGAGGTAGGAGCCAGGATGGCTGAGGTAGGAGCCAGGGATGGCTGAGGTAGGAGCCAGGATGGCTGAGGTAGGAGCCAGGATGGCTGAGGTAGGAGCCAGGGATGGCTGAGGTAGGAGCAGGATGGCTGAGGTAGACCGGATGGCTGAGGTAGGAGCCAGGGATGGCTGAGGTAGGAGCCAGGGATGGCTGAGGTAGGAGCCAGGGATGGCTGAGGTAGGAGCCGGGGATGGCTGAGGTAGGAGCCAGGATGGCTGAGGTAGGAGCCAGGATGGCTGAGGTAGGAGCCAGGATGGCTGAGGTAGGAGCCAGGGATGGCTGAGGTAGGAGCCAGGATGGCTGAGGTAGGAGCCAGGATGGCTGAGGTAGGAGCCAGGGATGGCTGAGGTAGGAGCCAGGATGGCTGAGGTAGGAGCCAGGATGGCTGAGGTAGGAGCCAGGATGGCTGAGGTAGGAGCCAGAGATGGCTGAGGTAGGAGCCAGGGATGGCTGAGGTAGGAGCCAGGGATGGCTGAGGTAGGAGCCAGGGATGGCTGAGGTAGGAGCCAGGGATGGCTGAGGTAGGAGCCAGGGATGGCTGAGGTAGGAGCCAGGGATGGCTGAGGTAGGAGCCAGAGATGGCTGAGGTAGGAGCCAGGGATGGCTGAGGTAGGAGCCAGGGATGGCTGAGGTAGTAGCCAGGGATGGCTGAGGTAGGAGCCAGGGATGGCTGAGGTAGGAGCCAGGATGGCTGAGGTAGGAGCCAGGGATGGCTGAGGTAGGAGCCAGGATGGCTGAGGTAGGAGCCAGGATGGCTGAGGTAGGAGCCAGGGATGGCTGAGGTAGGAGCCAGGGATGGCTGAGGTAGGAGCCAGGGATGGCTGAGGTAGGAGCCAGGGATGGCTGAGGTAGGAGCCAGAGATGGCTGAGGTAGGAGCCAGGGATGGCTGAGGTAGGAGCCAGGGATGGCTGAGGTAGGAGCCAGGGATGGCTGAGGTAGGAGCCAGGGATGGCTGAGGTAGGAGTGAGGTGCTGGATGTTGAGCATCGCTGGTCTGGGAAGTAAGCTACAGATCGTAAACAATATTTATACATTTTCCAATTTCCATATCACTTGTGTGTTGACACGAGGACTCAACAATATTCCAGATGTACGAGAAAAAGTGATTTGAAAAAAAACATAATTTTTCAGCGCGACTTTTATGTTTGAATTGTCTCATAATCCAGCCTATTCTTCTCTCCCCTCACTCGCATTTATATTTATTCTATTCTCTGAATGATAAGTCATCTGATACGATAATTCCCGGGTCTTTATCTTTATGTTTCTTTCCTTCTATGATTGCCTGCATTTTGTATCCCGTGTTCATTTTTATTTTTATTTTTGTTTTTGCATCTATGCATTTGGAATTTTTCACTCCTGAACATCGTGTTATAAACCTTTGTTCATTAGAAGACTTTGTTGATGTCTATTTGTCTCGTGTTTTCCGCTTAGAACTTCTAAAGATTATTTTGATATCCGTAGAAGACGCGCATCTGTGGACATTGTTTTTTTTCTATCACTATGTGATCTATATGTTAAATAAATATATATAAATATAAATATATATATGTGTGCGGTGGTATTTTGTTTATAAGGAAAAAAATTGGAACATTTCTCCTTATGCGGGAAAACTTTTCTGTCATTAGAGTGAGGCCTTCCGCTGGTTTATAGTCCACAAGGTAAATAAACCAGTTTTATTTCATACAATGCATGATCCGAGAAAGGTATCCCCATTCTGCATAACCCCAGCCCCATGCACCTCAGTGCAACGTGAGAGGAAAATGGGCAGAGTGCAGAGTTTAAAAAGATTTGAAGTGAATCGAAAGAGGCATTCACAAATCACTTGGAAATATATAATATTTTCAGTTAAAAAAGGCAAACTATTTCACACCTTAAACTAAGAAGTGCCAGTTTTGACGCCAAACTGAAGAGGCAGAGGCTGAAGGCAGTGTTAACTCATCAAAATATTAAGACATCGTTTCGCAACGAGTACCTTCTTAGGACTGAAGAAGTCACTCGTGATGAAGCGTTCCCTTAATGTCTTTTATCTACAAATTGTCAGTATCAGCGTAACAGTTCCACCTGAAGAGGCATTCTCTTGTTATCTCGGAGACACCGATATCCTAAAATACACCAGCACATTAAGTTTGAAGCCTCGCAGAATTTGCATTACCAAGTTATCAGCGTTGAAGTGTGGAAGTCAATCGGACGAATAGCTCAGAAATTGTCAGGCGAAAACCAGTGTTTCAGCTTTCTCGATTTCATCCATAAAAAAAAAAAAAATTGGACCTACACAGACCAAAATCAATTCAACCTTTTCCCTAAGTATGACTGATCAGCACTTTTAAGATTGAAATAATAAAGATGGTTTTATTTAGGCCTAAAATACATATCCAGTTTTTCCAGTGGTCTTGAAGTCACACAAATTGTGATGTAGGTCAACTGTGCTTGTGAGGTCAAAAGGGAGACCTAACTAACTAGTAAATTGTCACACCCCTTGCCTTGGCAGACAGGTGTTAGATGTGCCATAAGTTTCAGGTCTTTTGTTCTTGACGGCGACAGTAAGGAGCGAAATCTACCTTTGGAGTGAAAACACATGGTGTGACCCATGGAGGGTGGGTCCCCAAAACCTGGGGTTAAGAGGGAATGCAGTCAGGACGATATAAGCTCTAGGAAACAGCTAGAGAGGAGATTCTGGCGGAGCTCTGGCCTGTGTGCAGAGTTCTGGGCTAGAGATTCGGGTAGAGCTCTGGCCTGTGTGCAGAGGTGTGATAGGGGGCTGCTGGAGTCTCTCTGGGGGAGACTGAGCAGAGTACTGGCTTGGAGCTATGTTCGTGCTGTGTAGGTCTTGGGACCTGTGGCTAGAGTCTGACTTGGTTCCTGTGGTGAACTGTCCTACTGAACTCATATTGTAAGTTATATTCAGTTTTGTCAGTTAAATTGTAACCCTAGTCTCACTGCATATGTACAATCCCTATTTATCTAAACCCAATAGTGTTCACCTGTTCCAAAATACATTATTGTACAAAGACTTAATAATAAACTGTGTTTAAGTGGAATAGTAATATTCACTGTCCCCGTTATTTCTTATTCTTATACTTTATTTTATTTATATAAGGTGGAGTGAGTGAAGAGTTGGCGAGGTATACGGTAGTGAATACTGCAGAGTTAATGAGAGGTCGTGGTGGTCACCACTGACCTGTCACATTACCTCCCTACCTCCTTCCCTCTCACTCCTGCCTCTAATTCCTATATCCTCTTATCCCTATTATACCACGGATTCATTACCTCCCCCCCTATATGACAAAATGTTATGAACACATACAAGGTACATTATGTAGATTTAACTTAGGATAAAACAATAAAGTTAGACACTGACTTACTTCTAGTTAGAAGAAACATTCTCCAATTATTTCACAGAAAACAATTTATTTAATAAAATTCGCACATTAAGACTTATACAACGTAAAATCAAGGCGAAACTTTCCTTGAGGAAAAGACATCGGCATTAAAAGTTTGAAACCTACCAGACGATGCATTCCTCTCTAGATGTAAAAAAAAACACATCAACAACCCTTCCTCTGCCCTCTAGATAATACTTTTAATAACCCCGCACCCCCTCCTACGGATTCTCTGCAGTATATTCACACTACACATTGCCCTCAGACACGATATCTCCACTGCCTCCAGCCTTCATCACCCATGCTTCACATCCATATAAGAGCGTTGATACAATTAATACTCTCATAAATTCACCTCTTTGCTTCCATGGATAACGTTCTTTGTCTCAGTGCTTCACTCACTCTTTTTCCCCCCTCATCAGTTCTGTGATTCACCTGGTCTTTCATAGACCCATCGCTGACAGGTCCACTCCCAAATACCTGAATACATTCACTTTCCCTATAGTCTCTCCCTCCAATCTGATATCCAGTTATTGCACAAAATTCAATGTAATTTGCAACTATACAGCCTAAATAAAATAATAAAAAAAGACGTTTTATCCATTTTATAGGATTCATCAGCCATGGAATTTTTTATTTTAATCAAGGAAACGCGGTTAACCCGTAGGGTTCATATAAAGAAGTGGTTCTCAACCTTATTTTTGCCCCATTCACCCTTTTCAAGACTGTCTCAAAAAGTGCATTCCAAATAATATGCAAATAATATTCAAAATCTTTTATTTCTTTATATGAGTAAATATACATTTACTCGTATTTTTTTTTATAGTGGAGTTTTACAAATTTAATAGCAATAGAAAATGTTGATGGCTTTTAAAACTTGAATAAAAATATTTTTGTATGTTCATAACTAATTACTGAACAGACTAAAGTTGCATCTACACAAAATAAATTTAGTGAGTGGTATCCTGTGGGTATTATTATTATTATTATTATTATTTATAATCAAAAGAAGCGCTAAACTACAAGGGTAATACAGATCCTGTGCGTAAGAAGCATCATCAATCAAATATTGATGCCGTCCGAAGAAATATACTCATTTATATTTAACGTGATTTAACGGGAAAAAATTCACACTATTTTACATATAAAAAATGGCAAATAAACCAAGAGTCAAAATGGCAAATGTCCACCACCTGCCCACTTCAGCTTCACTCTGTGCCATCATTTTTTTGAATGAAGTCAAGCAGGAAAGGTTTACAACAGTTATAAAACCCATTCCAGAAATCTTGGAATGGGTTCTATAACACTGATCACAGAGCACCTGAACATGACTATGGCTGACTGAACCTCTCCCACGCTACACTGACCCAGCCTTGAAAAGTTAAAGCCGGTCACAAAGTCTGTCCGAAGTTAAAAACCAAAGTTTGGAGAACGAAAAACAAAAGTAGAAAAAAAAATTCAGGCAACCATTTTAAAGGTGGACCTTCAAGGATAACTACTGGGAGTGTAGCAGAGCCAACAGGTGGTCCTTCAAGGATAACTACTGGGAGTGTAGCAGAGCCAAAAGATGGCTTGAACAAAAATAAATGTTCATTATTTATTTCCTGATGATGACTTTCTGGATGTTCGATGTATTTCTGCTGTTATATTCCGAGAGTAAAACACATTTCTGCGTCTCTAAAATATTGCCGTGGGAGTTTTTTCCATCTTATAAAAGTTTAAGTTTGACTCGAACGAGAGTAAGTGAAGAGAAAACTTTTCTAAGATATTACCCGGCACCTGTATAAAACCCAAGCAATATGTTCCAAATATTGGAAATCAGAAAGAAGGAAGTGTGAAGGAAGAGCATGCATTTAGGTATTTGAGAGAGGATGTTTCGACAGATCTCTTAAAGGGGGGTTTTCCTTGTCGTGGTGAAGGGGCTCTTGATCCTATGAATTGGACATTTTGTATCCTTCCTCGAATTGAATCTCAATACCCCTACCTATCCCCTCCTCTCTCCTTACGGATTCATTATTTGGGGATACTTCTTCCTACTGAATTTCAGCTGCTAGACAGAGGGAAAAAGGATCGTTGTTTGCCCCATTCTGTCGAGGACCTCGGTGGTGGTGCCGGTGTTTACTATGGGAATTATATTATCTGGGGATGTGTTGGGCCGCCCTCTTGTGCTATGCCATCTGTTGTTACCTTGTCTACAGAAACAACTTGCAGCCATTTTGGATTACACTGAAAAGACAAAGCTCTATGATAGACGTTGAACCACTCTATTTACATTCTCATCCTCCACGTATTACATTCTGCATCTGCAGTTATCCTCAAAACTCTTCTTACTGATTTATCGCTGCCTTCATACATCGACTGGGATGATCAACCTAGCCCATAGACACAGATGCCGTAATACTAGTCACTAATAATGGCAATACTGCAGTGGAATGCCAGTTTTCCAATATGTGTGTTTGTTTACAACAACCAAAATTACCTAACACTGTCGGACTTCCTAGTTCTGACAATGTTCTATTAGAGTCACTAGATCTCTGTGCTCGATGAGACATACAGTGAAAGTACACATTTTATGTACAATGATATTCCTTATTCTCGACTTTTAGTTCATTTTCCACTTTATTATACTGCGGCCGGAGTTTGGGCAAGCAGTACACTGCTCTTTAACCTATCCCCATCACGCCCACTGTCCATCCGACATTCAATTTCTGATTTCTTCCTTACTGCTGTATGGCCCTTTCGGGTCATCCTTATGTCCTCTGCTACTTTAATTGGTAAATTTTAATGCTCATTATTTACTCTGTGGTCTAACTGTGACTTGTGGGACCCACTGAAAGGCTTTCCTTACTTCTACACGTTTTAAACACCAGGACTCCTACACATTTAGATCCTAACATTTGTTCCCTTTCCTGTGGTGTAGATCTATATGCTGTTATTCTATATAGCGTTTAACTTTGGTTTGTAGTACTGATCTTCACTCCAGCGATCATTTAATCTCTTCTCGTAACTTATTCTAGCACCCGCCGACCTTCGTCGCTCCCGTGGCAGTTACTAAAAAGTTACTAAAAAAAACTCCTAAATAATTTGAGACTGTTCAGCTATTTGATCACTTACTTCAAAGTTAAAATTGTTTCGACTTCATTATTGTATATTGCGCTTGATGATTGCTCAACCATTTACTCATTATACTTCAAACCTGTAAATATTTCAATTTCTTTGTTTTAAATTATGCTAAATGGCAATAATTCATATTGTAAATTATACTTGATGATTGCTCAACTATTTAATCATTTACTTCAAACTCAAAATTCTTTCAATTTCGTTGTTTTAAATTGTGCTAAATTGTAATACTGTATTTTTTATAAACTGTATCAAAACTGTAATTATTATCTACGGAACTTACTAAAGTCATATAGCGTGAACGGGTTGAATATTCAGTTTTCTTGTATTCATTGTAACTCACCTAATGACCATATGTAAAATAACTGAACTGTAATTGCCTTATTAATCTTAAGTTAGTCTTGAGTTTGCCCGAAATATTCTGCATATAAAAGAAGCTTTCGGCACGTTCACCAAATTGTTACACGCCTTTTTAAGTGGCTGTACGAGGCTAAGTCCTGATGGCCACGATGCCTGTAAGAGGCTAAGTCCTGATGGCCACGATGCCTGTAAGAGGCTGTAAGTCCTGAGGGCCACGATGCCTGTAAGAGGCTGTGAGTCCTGATGGCCACGATGCCTGTAAGAGGCTGTAAGTCCTGAGGGGCCACGATGCCTGTAAGAGGCTGTGAGTCCTGAGGGGCCACGATGCCTGTAAGAGGCTGTAAGTCCTGAGGGCCACGATGCCTGTAAGAGGCTAAGTCCTGAGGGGCCACGATGCCTGTAAGAGGCTAAGTCCTGAGGGGCCACGATGCCTGTAAGAGGCTGTGAGTCCTGAGGGGCCACGATGCCTGTAAGAGGCTGTAAGTCCTGAGGGCCACGATGCCTGTAAGAGGCTGTGAGTCCTGAGGGGCCACGATGCCTGTAAGAGGCTGTAAGTCCTGAGGGCCACGATGCCTGTAAGAGGCTAAGTCATGAGGGGCCATGATGCCTGTAAGAGGCTGTAAGTCCTGAGGGCCACGATGCCTGTATGAGGTTGTAAGTCCTGAGGGGCCACGATGCCTGTAAGAGGCTAAGTCCTGAGGGGCCACGATGCCTATAAGAGGCTAAGTCCTGAGGGGCCACGATGCCTGTAAGAGGTTGTAAGTCCTGAGGGGCCACGATGCCTGTAAGAGGCTAAGTCCTGAGGGGCCACGATGCCTGTAAGAGGCTGTAAGTCCTGAGGGGCCACGATGCCTGTAAGAGGCTGTAAGTCCTAAGGAGCCACGATGCCTGTAAGAGGTTGTAAGTCCTGAGGGGCCACGATGCCTGTAAGAGGCTAAGTCCTGAGGGGCCACGATGCCTGTAAGAGGCTAAGTCCTGAGGGGCCACGATGCCTGTAAGAGGCTGTAAGTCCTAAGGAGCCACGATGCCTGTAAGAGGCTGTAAGTCCTGAGGGGCCACGATGCCTGTAAGAGCTAGTCTGAGGCCAGATGCCTGTAGGCTAAATCGAGGGCCACGATGCCTGTAAGAGGCTAAGTCCTGAGGGCCACGATGCCTGTAAGAGGCTAAGTCATGAGGGGCCATGATGCCTGTAAGAGGCTGTAAGTCCTGAGGGCCACGATGCCTGTAAGAGGCTGTGAGTCCTGAGAGGCCACGATGCCTGTAAGAGGCTGTAAGTCCTGAGGGCCACGATGCCTGTAAGAGGCTGTAAGTCCTAAGGAGCCACGATGCCTGTAAGAGGCTGTAAGTCCTGAGGACCACGATGCCTGTAAGAGGCTGTAAGTCCTGAGGAGCCACGATGCCTGTAAGAGGCTGTAAGTCCTGAGGGCCACGATGCCTGTAAGAGGTTGTAAGTCCTGAGGGGCCACAATGCCTGTAAGAGGCTGTGAGTCCTGAGGGCCACGATGCCTGTAAGAGGCTGTAAGTCCTAAGGGTCACGATGCCTGTAAGAGGCTGTAAGTCCTAAGGAGCCACAATGCCTGTAAGAGGCTGTAAGTCCTGAGAGCCACGATGCCTGTAAGAGGCTGTAAGTCCTGAGGAGCCACGATGCCTGTAAGAGGCTGTAAGTCCTGAGGGCCACGATGCCTGTAAGAGGTTGTAAGTCCTGAGGGGCCACGATGCCTGTAAGAGGCTAAGTCCTGAGGGGCCACGATGCCTGTAAGAGGCTAAGTCCTGAGGGGCCACGATGCCTGTATGAGGTTGTAAGTCCTGAGGGCCACGATGCCTGTAAGAGGCTAAGTCCTGAGGGGCACGATGCCGAATGCCTGTAAGAGGTTGTAAGTCCTGAGGGGCCACGATGCCTGTAAGAGGCTAAGTCCTGAGGGGCCACGATGCCTGTAAGAGGCTGTAAGTCCTGAGGGGCCACGATGCCTGTAAGAGGCTGTAAGTCCTAAGGAGCCACGATGCCTGTAAGAGGTTGTAAGTCCTGAGGGGCCACGATGCCTGTAAGAGGCTAAGTCCTGAGGGGTAACGATGCCTGTAAGAGGCTAAGTCCTGAGGGGCCACGATGCCTGTAAGAGGCTGTAAGTCCTAAGGAGCCACGATGCCTGTAAGAGGCTGTAAGTCCTGAGGGGCCACGATGCCTGTAAGAGGCTAAGTCCTGAGGGGCCACGATGCCTGTAAGAGGCTAAGTCCTGAGGGGCCACGATGCCTGTAAGAGGCTAAGTCCTGAGGGGCCACGATGCCTGTAAGAGGCTAAGTCCTGAGGGGCCACGATGCCTGTAAGAGGCTCTGAGTCCTGAGGGGCCACGATGCCTGTAAGAGGCTGTAAGTACTGAGGAGCCGCGATGCCTGTAAGAGGCTAAGTCCTAAGGGGCCACGATACCTGTAAGAGGCTAAGTCCTAAGGGGCCACGATACCTGTAAGAGGCTAAGTCCTGAGGGAGTCATTGTCAAGATTGAGAGCTTTATGCGCATCATACAACTTTTCCTGATGTTCCTCCTGTTTCGCCTCCTTCAGGTGAGTTGTTGCACCCTTTTATACCAGCATTATTCTTGCTGCGGCACCAGGTAAACACCAGAAATGTATTTCCTGGCAACACCAGAAATATTTCCTGGTAAAGGTAACGCGCGTGGGCGCGTTACCTTTAAAATAGTCCTGTTAACCAGGCAACGAAAGAAACCTGTTGGCGTGCTTATGTGTCCACTGATGCTACCAATACCTGGTTTAGAAAACACGTGGATATATTTATTAGAAAACGTTTCGATCCTGGGACCTTGATAACTTCTAACACAGAGGTAAAAAAGACAGTATATAGAGGTGGAGAGTGAGGTGTGAGTGACATATAGCGACCGGGTCTTTCTAAACCAATTTGTCGGTATCCATTACCAAGGTTTATACCACTACCATCACTTGTGTGTGCTCAGTCTGGAAAAAAAAAAGGTACTGAAGATGACCGCTAAGTTGCCCCCCAAAATCCGCTCCCGTTATTAACTGTTGGTGGTGATAGCATTGCGGGCTATGTTGCCGTTGCCCCGGTAACTAGGCATTACCTTGTATATGTGTCACGGGGGCTATATCTCTCAACCTAATTTCTTTCCTCTAAACCCAAGCTCCACGAACTAACATCAACATTGATGAATTAGACACATGTACAACATCTGAATATCTTTCCTTTCTAGACGTTTCGCCATCAATTGGTCTTATCAATACAATAGACTACAAGGATATACTATGAAGACTGTAGAACCATATACAGAAGACAGTGGAAGACGAGGTAATCAATCGCTCATTCTAGGAGCAGGTGATTAGCATCGTAGTCTTGTAGAATCTGAAGCCACATCCAGGAAGATTAATCTGCATTGCTAGTTGCTCTGTAGATGTTCATATCAACTTTACCAAAGAAGTTTATACTCTTACTAAGGCTAAATACATTTATTTATTATTCCAAAGTTGCATTCACGAGTGCACAGCACAATGGCAAAATCATTTATATTGGGCATCCGTGGTGGGTGTTCAAACGTAGTTTAGCTGGTTGTTGTGGACCACTGAGAGGCTTACTATCCCTTCCTAGGTTTTCTTTCTTCCCAGGTGATGTGTGTTGTGGGAGTTTGTAGGTGACTCCACACACCTACGTTTAATTTAATAATATACTGAAATAGTAGGTTGGTATTCTGGAAATGTTTCGCCAGACAGTGGCTTCTTCAGTCCAATGCAGAGAAAGATGGAAGGTTAAGAGGAGTTTGGGGTAATCAGTCCCTCAATCTGGAGTAAAAGTGTTCAGTCCAATAATCTTGATTAAAGTACAGCATATTTGCGAAGACTGATGGACAGAACACATCGACTCAAGGTTGAGGGACTGATTCCCACAAACTTCTCCTCACCTTCCACCTTTCTCTGCACTGACCGAAGAAGCCAGTGGCTGGCGAAACATTTACAGAATAAAGATACCCAAATGTTGCACAAGTGCCTCATTTATCAAGTTGTCTGTTTTTTTTTCTAAAATGTTTATTCTAAGTGCTGTGTAATGCGTGGTGGGACATCCAGAAACACACCCTTCTCGTCTGATGCTTAGTGTCTCTCTCTCCTCAGTTACCAGCTTGGGAGTCCACATCTCCAGCCCCAATTTTTATCTCTTCTACACCTCATAACAATAACTGGAATCTGTCTGAGAAATGTCAAGTGAACACAAAACGTTTGAGTCATCCATTGATTAAGATACACAAAGCGTAAATATGAACCCCCAAATGAAAAGTACAGAGTAACTGAAGACCCTGGACGAAATATGAAGCATAAATAAGGAACCCACAAATGAAACGTGAAGCATAATTAGGGACCCACGAATGAAATGTGTAATATTACTGAAGGCTCCCAAATGAAACATAAAATGTAACCTCAGAAAGGTCGGTGTTGGGTTTGCGTTGTATAAGGGTCACTGTGGTGCCAGCAGGTAATACACATAATTCACTGCTGCTGTTGTTGTTCACTGCTGCTGTTGTTCACTGCTGCTATTGTTCCTGGTAATGAAATGCATCACGTTCGCAGAGAGACCTAAGTGTTGCGCATGTGTTTTATTTACCAACTGCAGATCGTAAATACCTGCAGAAATCAGCCAGTTAACACTCCCGTCGTGGTTATCAGGTCGAGGTGGAGTAGGAGTTAGTTAAGTCATCTTTATTTGTAAGTTTCCTGTAGACAGCATGCTTAGTTGATCCCCTTGTCAGGTGAGCCAAACACCCACGATATTTTTTTTTATTATAGTAAATTTAAGCGCTAAATTCTAAGGGTCATGCAGGGCTGCGGGAGAGATGTATGAAAAAAAAAAAAAAAATGTGTGAAGGTTAAGAGTAGGGTGTGCGAAGTTGAGGGTTAGTGGAGGTGAGGGTTAGTGGAGGTGAGGGTTAGTGGAGGTGAGGGTTAGTGAAAGGGTGAAAATGAAATCAAGGTTGGTGCAATAGATTAGTTTCTGTTAAAAAGTCAAAGTGGGTCTATGTCATGGGTGGGGCATTCGGTAAGGTCAGTGAGTGTGTGCTGGGGCAGTTTAGACGTCAGAAGAATATATTGTGTGTTGGGGCAGTTTAGACGTCGGAAGAGTATCTTGTGTGCTGGGGCAGTTTAGACGTCGGAAGAGTATATTGTGTGCTGTGGCAGTTTAGACGTCGGAAGAGTATCTTGTGTGCTGGGGCAGATTAGACGTCGGAAGAGTATCTTGTGTGCTGGGGCAGTTTAGACGTCGGAAGAGTATCTTGTGTGCTGTGGCAGTTTAGACGTCGGAAGAGTATCTTGTGTGCTGGGGCAGTTTAGACGTCGGAAGAGTATATTGTGTGCTGGGGCAGTTTAGACGTCGGAAGAGTATCTTGTGTGCTGGGGCAGTTTAGACGTCGGAAGAGTATCTTGTGTGCTGGGGCAGTTTAGACGTCGGAAGAGTATCTTGTGTGCTGGGGCAGTTTAGACGTCGGAAGAGTATCTTGTGTGCTGGGGCAGTTTAGACGTCGGAAGAGTATCTTGTGTGCTGGGGCAGTTTAGACGTCGGAAGAGTATCTTGTGTGCTGGGGCAGTTTAGACGTCGAAATAGTATCTTCTGTGCTGGGGCAGTTTAGACGTCGGAAGAGTATCTTGTGTGCTGGAGCAGGTTGGACGTCTTAAGAGTATCTTGTGTGCTGGGGCAGTTTAGACGTCGGAAGAGTATCTTGTGTGCTGGAGCAGGTTAGACGTCTTAAGAGTATCTTGTGTACTGGGGCAGGTTAGACGTCAGAAGAGTATCTTGTGTGCTGGGGCAGGTTAGACATCAGAAGAGTATCTTGTGTACTAGGGCAGGTTAGACATCAGAAGAGTATCTTGTGTGCATGGGCAGGTTAGACGTCAGAAGAGTATCTTGTGTGCTGGGGCAGGTTAGACGTCATAAGAGTATCTTGTGTGCTGGGGCAGGTTAGACGTCGGAAGAGTATCTTGTGTGCTGGGGCAGGTTAGACGTCAGAAGAGTATCTTGTGTGCTGGGGCAGGTTAGACGTCAGAAGAGTATCTTGTGTGCTGGGGCAGGTTAGACGTCAGAAGAGTATCTTGTGTGCTGGGGCAGGTTAGACGTCAGAAGAGTATCTTGTGTGCTGGGGCAGGTTAGACGTCAGAAGAGTATCTTGTTTACTGGGGCAGGTTAGACGTCGGAAGAGTATCTTGTGTGCTGAGGCAGGTTAGACTTTCGGAAGAGTATCTTGTGTGCTGGGGCAGGTTAGACGTCAGAAGAGTATCTTGTGTGCTGGGGCAGGTTAGACGTCGGAAGAGTATCTTGTGTGCTGGGGCAGGTTAGACGTCGGAAGAGTATCTTGTGTGCTGGGGCAGTTTAGACGTCGGAAGAGTATCTTGTGTGCTGGGGCAGGTTAGACGTCAGAAGAGTATCTTGTGTGCTGGGGCAGGTTAGACGTCAGAAGAGTATCTTGTGTGCTGGGGCAGGTTAGACGTCAGAAGAGTATCTTGTGTGCTGGGGCAGGTTAGACGTCAGAAGAGTATCTTGTGTGCTGGGGCAGGTTAGACGTCAGAAGAGTATCTTGTGTGCTGGGGCAGGTTAGACGTCAGAAGAGTATCTTGTGTACTCTCTGATAGGAAAATCTATTAAAATAAGTTGGACGGACAGTGGAACCTGCCATCAGCACAGAATGTTGGTAGGTGTTCGTCTACGTGGTATCCGCGAGAGTCACCTGTGTCCAGCTCACGAGTGCAGTCTCCCAAACCCGACAATGGTGGGAAGAAGACGGCAGAAACATCAATATTGTTTGAAGGACAACGATTCGTTGTAAACTAACGCTAACCAACATTGTTGCCAGCGGTTGCGGAGTTGAAAGAGTCCTAGTATGGTATGAACCTGTGGAAAATCGAAAGTCGTGAATAGCTGACTAAGCAGCAGAGTCCGCACTTACATTGCTCTGAACATTGTCATGTTCAGAGACACAGCAAAATACGTCTTCTTTTTAGCTAAACAGAAATGCGACATGACCAAAGTTGTATACGCAGGATGATGGGACGTGGGGAGTCGAACTTCTGGATAGTCTGTAACGTACTTTGAGAGTCCAAAATAACTAGTAATGACGAGGATGACGTGGTTGTAATGTGGATGATAACAGTGAGAATTGTATACAAGTCCGCAGTGAAATGCTAGCCACTTCTAATCAATGACCTTGGATAATTTGTTCAGGGATAATAGCTTCCCTTAACCTGGCTGGCTGTAAGAGTATCGCGTCCATCTCAAGATTAGCGGACGGAGGATCAAGCCTCAACTACTCCCAGCGCTGAATAACCTATGCGGGTTTAGCGGATCACATAGAATGCTTTACCTGGTTCATGTGTTCTTTGAAGGGTTGTAAGTCAAAGCTCAAGTATCATGAGTAAGATATCATGTATCTCATCCACGTGATGTGTCGAAGAATAATATTGTGGAAGCGATTTTTCTCTTAGTGTTCAAAGTAGATGGTGATTAAGTCAACATTCAAATGTGATCCCATTGCTAAGCCAAATTTCTGCCTGCAGTTCACTGGTTCGAACGAGAACAGTTGAAGTCGACACGTGATTTAGTCAAGTCGAAGCTGTCAGGAATGAGAAGATTGAAGTTAAGGTTTACGATGTAATATTTACCTTCAAGACCCAGGGAGCATGTCTTCCACAGGTACGGAGGAAAGACATATTGGTGACAGCCCCTTACGCTAACTACAACCACGGAACGGGTGGGGTTTGAATCCAAGACGAGTGAGTCGTGAGCCACTCGGCCAGCTGGCTACAATAAGATTCATCCAACTAGATGTATTTTTATACAGATGCAACCTATGATATACCTTTACCCTCGATGACTTCCGAGAGTTTTCCTAAGAATTTACCTGCACGAAAATAACACAGCACTATGAGCAGACTCGACGAGCGCTAACCTCCGGACCCACACATCAGATAAGCAGTTTGTGGACATACCTGTGGACAAAAAAAAAGTATAGTTAGTACAGCAAGATGACTAATTTTTTTTAATTAAATAAAAGGAAAAATGTGCATTTGTGTAAATGTCTAATGTGTATCATGCATCTTACACATATGTGAGGTTATTCTTAGTATGATGAAGTAGAATGATGAACTCAGCTACTGAATGGTGAAAGTACAGTGAATGTGCTGAGGGTAGTATTTGCGTAGTGAGCTTAATATAGTGTTTAGGTAGTGAGCTGAGAGTAGTGTATTTAGGCAGTGAG
The DNA here is from genome assembly GCA_009830355.1 of Cherax destructor. NCBI lineage: Eukaryota > Metazoa > Arthropoda > Malacostraca > Decapoda > Parastacidae > Cherax > Cherax destructor. The sequence continues at coordinate 25,946 of WNWK01019579.1, forward strand.
TCGAGTGTCCTTAGTAGTGAATGACCCGTGTGTAGTATGTTCTAGTTGTGAATGATCCATGTGTAGTATGTTTTAGTAGTGAATGATCCATGTTTAGTATGTTCTAGTATTGAATGATCCGTGTATAGTATGTTCTAGTAGTGAATGATCCGTGTATAGTATGTTCTAGTAGTGAATGATCCATGTGTAGTATGTTCTAGTAGTGAATGATCCGTGTATAGTATGTTCTAGTAGTGAATGATCCATGTGTAATATGTTCTAGTAGTGAATGATCCGTGTGTAGTATGTTCTAGTAGTGAATGATCCATGTGTAGTATGTTCTAGTAGTGAATGATCCATGTGTAGTATGTTCTAGTAGTGAATGATCCATGTGTAGTATGTTCTAGTAGTGAATGATCCATGTGTAGTATGTTCTAGTAGTGAATGATCCATGTGTAGTATGTTCTAGTAGTGAATGATCCATGTGTAGTATGTTCTAGTAGTGAATGATCCATGTGTAGTATGTTCTAGTAGTGAATGATCCGTGTATAGTATGTTCTAGTAGTGAATGATCCATGTGTAGTATGTTCTAGTAGTGAATGATCCATGTGTAGTATGTTCTAGTAGTGAATGATCCGTGTATAGTATGTTCTAGTAGTGAATGATCCATGTGTAGTATGTTCTAGTAGTGAATGATCCATGTGTAGTATGTTCTAGTAGTGAATGATCCATGTGTAGTATGTTCTAGTAGTGAATGATCCGTGTGTAGTACGTTCTAGTAGTGAATGATCCATGTGTAGTATGTTCTAGTAGTGAATGATCCATGTGTAGTATGTTCTAGTAGTGAATGATCCATGTGTAGTATGTTCTAGTAGTGAATGATCCGTGTGTAGTATGTTCTAGTGGTGAATGATCCATGTGTAGTATGTTCTAGTGGTGAATGATCCATGTGTAGTATGTTCTAGTATTGAATGACCCGTGTAATGTTCATAATAACAACTATAAGTAACATTCCTACCCAAACGTTCATTAACATTCACTGAGAACATTCGCCTTCCTGGAAACATACTTATAAACATTTATCTAATGGCCAGAAAATTTTGGCTTATAAAAAACACATGAGCAAACACTAGGACATATTTATTAGAAAACATTTCGGTCTCAAGACAGAAACGTTTTCTAATAAGGTTTATTCCGAAGAATATATTTACATACATATTAAAATTATTCATTATATATATTTTTTTCGTTTATATTGTCCTGTAAATTATGTTATGGGTATTTACTAATGTTTATTGCATTGTTTACCATAATGTTTAAAACATTTATTATTGTGTTCACTTTTAGCAGTGTTTTCAATAATTTTTTACCTTAGTGTGATAAATTAGACACAAGTGCAAACGTGTGATAAATTAGACACATGTGGAAACGTTTCGCCACACAGTGGCTTCATCAGTCCAATACAAAGAAGAATGGTGAAGATCAGAAGGAGTTTGAGGTAATCAGTCCCTCATCCTGAAGTCGATGACTCAGTCCATCAGTCTTCATAAGACAGCATATGCGGCAAGAAGGAGCTTATATACTGTAGACAGGTGAGGTGACAGTCGTAGCCGGTGTCACTTTGGTCATGTCTTGTTGCTGTGTTTGGCAGGAATGTAGATGTCGGTTCTCTGAATCATTTATCTACGTTCCTGTCAGACACAGCAACATCTGTAGTGATGACCTTCTACCTGTGGATTTGTCCAAGGTGACACCGCCTACGACTGCTTCACCTCACCTGTCTACAGTATATAAGCTCCTTCTTGGCGCATATGCTGTCTTATGAAGACTGATGGACTGAGTCATCGACTTCAGGATGAGGGACTGATTACCTCAAACTCCTTCTGATCTTCACCATTCTTCTTTGTATGGGACTGATAAGCCACTGTGTGGTCTAATTTATCAACTTGTCGCTGAACCATTTATCTACATTTACCTTACCTGGAGTATACCTGGAGAGGGTTTCGGGGATCAACGCCCCAGCGGCCCGGTCTGTGACCAGGCCTCGTGGTGGATCAGAGTCTGATCAGCCAGGCTGTTACTGTTGGCCGCGCATAAAGCGACGTATGAACCACAGCCCAGCTGATCAGGTACTGACTTTAGGTGCCTGTCTAGCGCCTTCTAGAAGACAGCCAGGGGTCTACTTGTAATCCCCCTCATGTATTCTATTTTGAAGTTGAACAGTCTTGGGCCCCTGACACTTACTGTGTTGTTTCTAAGCGTACTCGTGGCGCCCCTGCTTTTCATCGGGGGAATGTTGCATCTCCTGCTGAGTCTTTTGTTTTCGTAGGGAATGATTTTCGTGTGCAATTTTTTTACTAATCCCTCTAGGATTTTCCAAGTGCATATTATCATGTATCTTTCTCGCCTGCGTTCCAGGGAGTACAAATCAAGGGACTTCAATCGTTCCCAGTAATTTAGGTGCTTTGTCGTACTTATAGTGCCGTGAAGGTTCTCAGTACATTCTCCAGTGTTTACCATAGCATAATCTCTTGCCTGTGCAACGGTTTGCCTGTGCAGAGGTTTGCCTGTGCAAGGACGAGTAATGTAGCATTGGTGAGTAATGTATCATTGGCGAGTAATGTAACATTGGTGAGTAACGTAGCATTGGTGAGTAACGTAACATTGGTGAGTAACGTAGCATTGGTGAGTAACGTAACATTGGTGAGTAATGTAGCATAAACGAGTAAATGGAATTAACCATTTGCGAATTTCATGTTTCGGAGTTGTATTTCCGAATGCGTGAGGAATGGGTAGGGGATGGGATGGGGAAGGGGTGGGGGGAACGGGGTGGGGGCGACGGGGTGGGAGAAAGGGGGACTTTCAGCTCAGTTCACTTGAAAAGGGAACTGAAATTCAACACTATCAGTTGGGATTAAGTCGCCTGGCAGACCGGAACAGGGAAAACATGGAGGGTTGTGGGGAGGCAGGGGTTAGTAGGGAGGAGGGTGGCAGGGGGGTGTAGAGGAGGGTAGGGAGACGAGAGGGGAAAAGGAGGGGTTGTTTGGGTGGAGGGGTGGTTGTGGAGGATTATGTTGCAGTCATTCCAGAGATGTGTACTACCTTAGACGACACACACACACACACACACACAAACACACACAAAAAAAAAAAAAACAGAACACACACAAAACACACACACAACACACGAAAAACACACACACACGACACTCGAGGATAGGAGGATTAGGGGAGACATGAAAACGACACAAAATACTGCGAGGAATAGACAAGGTGGACAGAGACAGGATGTTCCAGAGATGGGACACAGAAAAAAGGGGTCATAATTGGAAGTTGAAGACTCAGATGAGTCACAGGGATGTTTGGAAGTATTTCTTCAGTCATAGAGTTGTCAGGAAGTGGAATAGTTTGGCAAGTGATGTAGTGGAGGCAGGAACCATATATAGTTTTAAGACGATGTATGATAAAGATAATTGAGCAGGGATAGAGACGACCTAGTAGCGATCAGTGAAAGGCGGGGCCAGGAGCTGAGTATCGACCCCTGCAAATACAAATAGGTGAGTACAAAAAGGTGAGTACACACACACACCGGTCCTAGGACCGGTGCTATTTCTGGTATTTGTGAACGACGTGTCGGAAGGAATAGACTCCGATGTAACTCTGTTTGCAGATGATGTGAAGTTGATGAGAAGAATTCAATCGGACGAGGACCAGGCAGAACTACAGAGGGATCTGGACAGGCTGCAGGCCTGGTCCAGCAACTGGCTCCTGGAATTCAACCCCACCAAGTGCAAAGTCATGAAGATTGGGGAAGGGCAAAGAAGACCACAGACGGAGTACAGTCTAGGGGGCCAGAGCCTACAAACCTCATTCAAGGAAAAGGCTCTTGGGGTGAGTATAACACCGTTCACATCTCCTGAGACGCACATCAACCAAATAACTGTTGCAGCATACGGACGCCTGGCATACCTAAGAACAGCATTCCGACATCTTAATAAGGAGTCATTCAGGACCCTGTACACTCTGTACGTTAGGTCTATACTGGAGTATGCAGCGCCATTTTGGAACCCTCACCTAGCCAAGCATGTAAGGAAACTAGAGAAAGTGCGAATGTTTGCAACAAGACTAGTCCCGGAGCTAAGGGGTATGTCCGACGAGGAGAGGTTACGGGAAATCGACCTGACGACACTGGAAGACAGGAGAGATATAGGGGATATGATAACGACATATAAAATGCTGAGAGGAATCGACAAGGTGGACAGAGACAGAATGTTCCAGAGATGGGACACAGCAACAAGTGGTCACAGTTGGACGTTGAAGACTCAGATGAATCACAGGGATGTTAGGAAGTATTTCTTCAGTCACAGAGTTGTCAGGACGTGGAATAGTCTGGGAAGTGATGTAGTGGAGGCAGGATCCATACATAGCTTTAAGGAGAGGTATGATAAAGCTCATGGAGCGGGTAGAGTGACCGAGTAGCGGCCAGTGACTCGACCGCTGCAACCACAACTAGGTGAGTACACACACACAGTGAAGAGTCGGGGCCAGGAGCTGAGTCTCGAACCCTGCAACCACAAATAGGTGAGTACACACGTACAAAAGTTTACTGAGTATACCAGGTAAAGTGTATGGCAGGGATATTATTGAAAGAATTAGAGGTAAGACAGAGAGTAGGATTGCAGATGAGCAAGGAGGCTTTAGAGTGGGTAGGGGATGTGTAGATCAAGTGTTTACAGTGAAGCATATATGTGAACAGTATTTAGATAAAGGTAGAGAAGTTTTTATTGCATTTATGGATTTAGAAAAGGCATATGATAGAGTGGATAGGGGAGCAATGTGGCAAATGTTGCAAGTGTATGGAATAGGTAGTAAGTTACTGAAGGCTGTAAAGAGTTTTTATGAGGATAGTGAGGCTCAGGTTAGGGTGTGTAGGAGAGAGGGAGATTACTTCCCGGTAAAAGTAGGTCTTAGACAGGGATGTGTAATGTCACCATGGTTGTTTAATATATTTAGAGATGGGGTTGTAAAAGAAGTAAATGCTAGGGTGTTGGGGAGAGGGGTGGGATTAAATTATGGGGAATTAAATGAAAAATGGGAGTTGACACAGTTACTTTTTGCTGATCATACTGTGCTTATGGGAGATTCTAAAGAAAAGTTGCAAAGGTTAGTGGACGAGTTTGGGAGGATGTGTAAAGGTAGAAAGTTGAAAGTGAACATAGATAAGAGTAAGGTGATGAGGGTATCAAACGATTTAAATAAAGAAAAATTGGATATCACATTGGAGAGAGGGATTATGGAAGAAGTAAATGTTTTCAGATATTTGGGAGTTGACGTGTCAGCGGATGGGTTTATGAAGGATGAGGTTAACCATAGAATTGATGAAGGAAAAAAGGTGAGTGGTGCGTTGAGGTATCTGTGGAGACAAAAAAGTTATCCATGGAGGCAAAGAAGGGAATGTACGAAAGTATAGTGGTACCAACACTCTTATATGGGTGTGAAGCATGGGTTGCAAATGCTGCAGTGAGGAGGAGGCTGGAGGCAGTGGAGATGTCCTGTCTGGTGTAAATATTATGCAGAAAATTCGGAATGTGGAAATTAGGAGAAGGTGTGGAGTTACTAAGTATTTGTCAGAGAGCTGAAGAGGGGTTGTTGAGGTGGTTTGGTCATTTAGAGAGAATGGATCATAGTAGAATGACTTGGAGAGCGTATACATCTGTAGGGGAAGGAAGGCGGGGTAGGGGTCGTCCTAGAAAAGATTGGAGGGAAGGGGTAAAGGAGGTTTTGTGGGCGAGGGGCTTGGACTTCCAGCAAGCATGTGTGAGCGTGTTAGATAGGAGCGAATGGAGACGAATGGTTTTTGGGACATGACGATCTGTTGGAGTGTGAGCAGGGTAACATTTTGTGAAGGGATTCAGGGAAACCAGTTAATTGATTTAGTTGGACTTGAGTCCTGGAAATGGGAAGTACAATGCCTGCACTTTAAAGGAGGGGTCTGGGATAGTGACAGCTGGGAGGGACTATTCTCAGCTGTCGTATCTGAGCGCCTCTGCAAAGACAGTGATTATGTATGAGTGTGGTGAAAGTGTTGAATGATGATGAAAGTATTTTCTTTTTTGGGATTTTCATTCTTTTTGGGTCACCCTGCCAAGGTGGGAGACGGCCGATTTGTTGAAAAAAATATATATATGTAGTGCCGAATAGGTAATACTTGCGTTTTGGCTTAAATAGCAACTCTCTTCATGCCGAATAAGGAAAGCGAAAATTTGTGTATGCAAAAATTTCTCAAAAATCACTCTTAACCTAACGAAAAAAAATATTTTATTGTGTTTGTTTATTATTAAATAATTGTAAACTTATCTAAAATATATTTAGTTGGACTAGGCTAAGTTAAATTGCGCTTGTTATAATAAGGTTAGGTAAGTTTTCTAAGGTTCTTTTGGAACAAAATTATTAAATTTTGCATATACACACACATACACACACACACACACACATATATATATATATATATATATATATATATATATATATATATATATATATATATATATATATATTCTTTCTTTCTTTCAACACGTCGGCCGTTTCCCACCGAGGCGGGGTGGCCCAAAAGGAAAAACGAAAGTTTCTCCTTTTACATTTAGTAATATATACAGGAGAAGGGGTTACTAGCCCTTGCTCCCAGCATTTTAATCGCCTCTTACGACACGCATGGCTTACGGAGGAAGAATTCTATTCCACTTCCCCATGGAGATAAGCTGAAATAAACAAGAACAAGAACTAGTAAAATATTAGAAGAAAACCCAGAGGGTGAGTATATATATGCTTGTACATGAATGTGTAGTGTGATCTAAGTGTAAGTAGAAGTAGCAAGATGTACCTGAAATAAATAAATAAATAAATATATATATATATATATATATATATATATATATATATATATATATATATATATATATATATATATATATATATATATATATATATATATATATATATATCCGAACCTGAGGTTAGCGTGCGTGAGAACCAGGGTGAAGGCTGGAGTGAAGACACGACTGTTTTACCAACTGCGAGGTGTCACAACATTCACAAAAGTGTCAACATTCACTGTAGTGTCACAACATTCACTGTAGTTTCACAACATTCAATGTAGTGTCACAACATTCACTGTAGTGTCACAACATTCACTGTAGTGTCACAACATTCACTGTAGTGTCACAACATTCACTGTAGTGTCACAACATTCACTGTAGTTTCACAACATTTACTGTAGTGTCACAACATTCACTGTAGTGTCACAACATTCAATGTAGTTTCACAACATTCACTGTAGTGTCAGAACATTCACTGTAGTGTCAAAACATTCACTGTAGTGTCACAACATTCACTGTAGTTTCACAACATTCACTGTAGTGTCACAACATTCACTGTAGTGTCACAACATTCACTGTAGTGTCACAACATTTACTGTAGTGTCACGACATTTACTGTAGTGTCACGACATTCACTGTAGTGTCACGACATTCACTGTAGTGTTACAACATTCACTGTAGTGTCACGACATTCACTGTAGTGTCACGACATTCACTGTAGTGTCACGACATTCACTGTAGTGTCACGACATTCACTGTAGTGTCACGACATTCACTGTAGTGTCACGACATTCACTGTAGTGTCACGAAATTCACTGTAGTGTCACGACATTCACTGTAGTGTCACGACATTCACTGTAGTGTCACGACATTCACTGTATTGTCACGACATTCACTGTAGTGTCACGACATTCACTGTAGTGTCACGACATTCACTGTAGTGTCACGACATTCACTGTAGTGTCACGACAGTCACTGTAGTGTCACGACATTCACTGTAGTGTCACGACATTCACTGTAGTGTCACGACAGTCACTGTAGTGTCACAACATTCACTGTAGTGTCACAACATTTACTGTAGTGTCACGACATTTACTGTAGTGTCACGACATTTAATGTAGTGTCACGACATTCACTGTAGTGTCACGACATTCACTGTAGTGTTACAACATTCACTGTAGTGTCACGACATTCACTGTAGTGTCACGACATTCACTGTAGTGTCACGACATTCACTGTAGTGTCACGACAGTCACTGTAGTGTCACAACATTCACTGAAGTGTCACAACATTCACTGTAGTGTCACAACATTTACTGTAGTGTCACGACATTTACTTTAGTGTCACGACATTTAATGTAGTGTCACGACATTCACTGTAGTGTCACGACATTCACTGTAGTGTTACAACATTCACTGTAGTGTCACGACATTGACTGTAGTGTCACGACATTGACTGTAGTGTCACGACATTCACTGTAGTGTCACGACAGTCACTGTAGTGTCACGACATTCACTGTAGTGTCACGACATTCACTGTAGTGTCACGACATTCACTGTAGTGTCACGACATTCACTGTAGTGTCACGACATTCACTGTAGTGTCACGACATTCACTGTAGTTTCACGACAGTCACTGTAGTGTCACGACATTCACTGTAGTGTCACGACATTCACTGTAGTGTCACGACATTCACTGTAGTGTCACGACATTCACTCAGGTTAGTGTAATGACAGAACTCATCAAATCTGCGTTTCATAGCCGAGCCAAACACCTACGACGACCACCACCACTATTACGACCACAACCTCCACTACGACCACCACCACCACCATTACGTTCACCACTACGACCACCACCACCATCACCATCACCACTACCACCACCATCACCACCACCATCATCACCATCACCATCACTACCCTCACCACCACAACAACCATCACCACCACCACCACCACCATTACCACCACCACCACTATCATCACCAACACCATCACCACCATCACTACCCTCACCACCACCACCATCATCACCACCATCACTACCCTCACCACCACCACTACCACCACCACCATTACCGCCACCACCGCCATCACCACTACCATAATTTTCCAACACCTTCAATTAGTTCGTTCAATAACATTAATTAGCAATAATAAACTCACTCCCTTGACGTTATTATTTCACCAGACTCAACTCATTATCACTGACACAATGTCCGCTCAGGTTGTTAGATAAGCTGAAATCTGAACCTCTTTTGATCAATTAACATTTTTACATATATATATATATATAATGTGCGTGTGTGTGTGTGTGTGTGTGTGTGTGTGTGTGTGTGTGTGTGTGTGTGTGTACTCACCTAGTTGTGGTTGCAGGGGTCGATTCACAGCTCCTGGCCCCGCCTCTTCACTGGCCGCTACCGGATCACTCTCCCTGCGCCATGAGCTTTATCCTACCTCTTCTTAAAGCTATGTATGGAACCTGCCTCCACTACATCGCTTCCCAAACTATTCCACTTCCCGACAATTCTGTGACTGAAGAAATACTTCCTAACATCTCTGTGATTCATCTGAGTCTTCAACTTCCAACTGTGTCCCCTTGTTGCTGTGTCCCATCTCTGGAACATTCTGTCTTTGTCCACCTTGTCAATTCCTCTCAGTATCTTATATGTCGTTATCATGTCCTCCCTATCTCTCCTGTCCTCCAGTGTCGTCAAGTCGATTTCCCTTAACCTCTCCTCGTAGGACATACCCCTTAGCTCTGGGACTAGTCTTGTTGCAAACCTTTGCACTTTCTCTAGTTTCTTTACGTGCTTGGCTAAGTGTGGGTTCCAAACTGGTGCTGCATATTCAAGTATGGGCCTAACGTACACAGTGTACAGGGTCCTGAACGATTCTTTATTAAGATGTCGGAATGCTGTTCTTAGGTTTGCTAGGCGCCCATATGCTGCAGCAGTTATTTGGTTGATGTGCGCCTCAGGAGATGTGCCTGGTGTTATACTCACCCCAAGATCTTTTTCCTTGATTGAGGTTTGTAGTCTCTGGCCCCCTAGACTGTACTCCGTCTGCGGTCTTCTTTGTCCTTCCCCAATCTTCATGACTATGCACTTGGTGGGGTTGAACTCCAGGAGCCAATTGCTGGACCAGGCTTGCAGCCTTTCCAGATCCCTTTGTAGTTCTGCCTGATCCTCGTCCGATTGAATTCTTCTCATCAACTTCACATCATCTGCAAACAGGGACACTTCTGAGTCTATTCTTTCCGTCATGTCGTTCACAAATACCAGAAACAGCACCGGTCCTAGGACTGACCCATGTGGAACCCCACTCGTCACGGGCGCCCACTCTGACACCTCGCCACGTACCATGACTCGCTGCTGTCTTCCTGACAGGTATTCCCTGATCCATTGTAGTGCCTTCCCTGTTACCCCTGCCTGGTCCTCCAGCTTCTGCACTAATCTCTTGTGTGGAACTGTGTCAAACGCCTTCCTACAGTCCAAGAATATGCAATCTACCCACCCCCCTCTCTCTTGTCTTACTGCTGTCACCCTGTCGTAGAACTCCAGTAGGTTTGTGACACAGGATTTCCCGTCCCTGAAACCGTGTTGGCCGTCGTTGATAAGATCATTTCTTTCTAGGTGCTCCACCACTCTTCTCCTGATTATCTTCTCCATGTGTGTGTACTCACCTATTTGTACTCACCTATTTGTGGTTGCAGGGGTCGAGTCATAGCTCCTGGCCCCGCCTCTTCACTGATTGCTACTAGGTCCTCTCTCCCTGCTCCATGAGCTTTATCAAACCTAGTCTTTAAAAATATGTATTTCCTGTCCACTACGTCGCTCCTGGCATTCCACTTCCTGGGCAACTTAGACTGAAGAAATACTTCCCAACATCCTTTGACTCAAGGGGCTTCAACTTCCAATTTTGACCCTTGTTTCTGTGTCCCCCCTGGAACATCTTGTCTCTGTCCACCTTATCTATTCCCCGAGTATTTTTATGCGTTTTCATGTCCCCTAACCCTCCTGTCCTCTAGTGTCGTCAGACCATTTCCCTTTAAACCCTTTTTTCGTAGGACAATTCCTTTGCTCTGGGACTGTCGTTGCAAACCTTTTTCACTTTTCAATTTCAGTTTGCCGGGGTGGGTTCCAAAAGGGGCCCTACCCAGTATGGGCCTGAGAAGGATCAAGTCTTGAATGATTCCTTAGTGAGGTATTGGAAGCATTCTTTGTTTTTGGGGCCCATGCGAGCATTTCATTATGTGTGCCTCAGGAGATTTCTCGGTATTATCTACCCCAGATATTTTTCTTTTAGTGAGGTTTGCAGTCTTTGGCCACCTAGACTATACTCTGTCTGGCTTTTTTGCCCTTCCCGATATTCATGACTTTTCATTTGGCGGGGGTTTAAAATTTAAGGAGCCGTTCTGGGCCAGGCTTGCAGCCCGTCCAGGTCTTGTCCCGCCTGATCCCCGACTGATTTTATTTTTCTTAACCACATCATCTGCAAACAGGGGCACTTTGAGTCATCCTTCCGTTATGTCATTCACATATACCCAAAAAAAGTACAGGGCCTAGGGTACCCCTTGGGAAATCCACTTCAAGGTCCCACTCTGACATCTCATCACGTACCATGACTCTTGTTGCCTCCCCGTCAGATATTTCATCCAGGTGCTTTCCTGTTCGTTTGTGC
>WNWK01019580.1:0-37484 GCA_009830355.1 Cherax destructor
ACACATCATAAGTGTTACCTTTTGTCTTTCATAGGCTTGTGTCCTGCCTGTCCTTTTTTCCTCCTGACTAATGAAGGTCCTGTTGGGTTTTTTCTTCCAAAACAGGCCTGTTTCACAATTAAACACTTTTGGGGGGAGGAATTCTTCAGCCTCTGCAACCCCCTTAAATTCACTAGAAAATTTTTTCAGCTGCACGTTTCCCCGGCTGGCTGCCTCACCCATGTCTAAAAACACTTTTACCCCCTATTTTTTAAACCTGTCAAACCACCTTTTTGCTGGCTTTAAAATCACCCCCCCACCACTGGTTGCAGGCATTGTCTTGACAAGATCTCGTGCAACTTCCTTCCTTTTTTCAAAATTATCGCCATGGAAATCTATCACCCGCCCTGTTTTTCATTTTTTAAACAAAAACCCCTTCTAACCCCCTCCCCCATTTTTTTTATTTTTTTTTTGTTAACTTATAACCCCCCTTTTGCAACATTAGCTTCCTTGATCTTTTTTTTCTTACCCGGGGATAGAGCTGATAGTAGGGGGTTTTCTTGTACATCCCGGAAGCTGGGGATGCGCCACTCTCATTTTTCTATAATCTCTTTTTCCCCAGTTCGATGGTGTTCCTCACTTTCTTTACCAGGGGGGTGCCACGGGGAAGCTTCTTTGGACCCATGGTGACTTATTTCACAGTGAAAACCCCAAAAACCAGCAAAAAAAAAATTTATTGTGAAATGTTTTGAAATAGCGCTGGGTAATTTTTTTTAAATGGTAAACAACGCTACACTGGACCTTTTGCACAGTGGGGCCCCGAAGCGCAGGCAGACGGACAGGTCTGGTATGGACCGAAATTTGGAATGCCTGATAGACGAGGGAAACATTGACAAAAAAAGCATAAACAAAACACACTTTGCAGTGTCAGCATATTTTTTTGGAAAACAGAAACCCCCAATGAATGATGGTGAATGTATTTCCTCCTCTTTGGGCCCCCTTTTTTTTGGGTGATGGCTATTTTTGGGAAGCACTGAACCTATGTTGGTCATTCAGTACCTGGAGAATGGGTATTAATCAGGTTAGATAAAAAATGGGAAGAGTAACTCCAGTTTCTTGAATCAAGAGCCCTAACCAGTAACTCTTAATCAGAGTACTGATCTGTTGGAGTGGGGTAAGATTTTAGGTAAGGTACATATAAGTTCTGTTATCATACATAGTAAAATATGATGTAATAACCTAATAGCCAGTCGGGCCTGCAGGAAGCGGGCCTGGGCTCGGGCGCAGGACTGGGCGGGGCGGGGAACATCAGGCAGTCGTTTTCCACAACAGCTGCCTCCCGAACAGAGCTCAAACCGGCGTGTCTCTGTGTCCCTTCCGTGGAAGGGCTAGGCTGCTTTGGAATGGTGGTTCTCGGGGGTGGGGGGGGGGGAGGGCGGGGGGCAATGGCGACAAAATTTTTAATTGTTTTACATAATGGTAGGATTGGGGTGTTTTTTTCTGTCTCATAAACATGCAAGATTTCAGGTATGTCTTGTTATTCTACTTACACTTAGGTCACACTACACATTCATGTACAAGCATATATATACACACCCCTCTGGATTTTTTTCTATTTTCTTACTAGTTCTTGTTCTAATTTCCTCTTATCTCCATGGGAAGTGGAACGGAATTCTTCCTCCGTGGGCCGGGTGTTGGGGGGTCGACTGGGTGGGAGCAAGGGGCGTAACCCTTCTCCCGTATACATTACTAAAGTTAAAAAAGGAAACTTTTTGTTTTTCTTTGGGCCCCCCCTTGGGTGGGAAACGGTCGATTTGTTGAAAGAAGAAAAAACCTTACGGTGTTGCTCAGTCCCCTTATTCTTCAGTAAGGATGGGGATCTCCTGAGGATGTAGGAACTCCCACATTGTCTCTCAGTTAGTTCCCTTGTCCTTCATTAAGGGACAACCCTCAGCCAGTGCCAGGGCTGATGAAGCCACTGTGTGGTGAAACGTTTCTTCAATAAAGATTCACATATGTTGCATAAGTTTCTAATCTCCAACTTGTCTTTTTCAAAACCTTTATCACATATTTATAAATAAATCAGGAGGTTTTAGTGCTAGGTTCTTGGACATCCAAAAGGCTTGTGTGAGTGGTTAGATAGAAGTGAGTGGCAGCAAAGGGGTTTTATGATTTAGTAAAGTAAACTTTATTTCATTTTTCATTTTTTAAAAGGTATTGGTAGTTACAAAAAACTGAGTGCAAGGAGAGCCCTAACCATGGCATTAGGGCATCTTAATCCCAATGACTTATAGACTATGTATATAATATTAGGGAAATTGGATTGAGTTTCCAGTTATAAATTTGATTTCAAATTACAATATGATGATATTATAATGTTATAATTACAATATGATGATATTAAATTGTAACAAGTGTTTAGGAGGATGGTAATATAAAATTGAAGTATCTTAAGAAAAAAACATTGAGCATTTTTGGGAAAAAATTTATAGTATGAGGATTTATTTTTGGGTGAGGAGGTGGTTTTTGAGAAGAGTCTTAAATTGATTTTCAGACAAAGCTTATCTTAATATATATAGTGGACCCGCCATTCGAATTTAATCCATTCCAGGAGCTTGTTCTTAACGGAAATGTTCGAAAGGTGATTTAATTTTCCCAAGAAATTGGAAACACAATTAACCGTTCCTGCTGTCAGGAGGATGACAAAATAGTACTTCACTGTTAAGCTATTATCAATTTCGACAGCTCATTTATCTATCAAAATTCATCTAATATGACATAATAAACAATATAAATAACATAAAAACCTGATATACACTCTAGAATAAAAATATGTATGTCATTCAATTTGTGGTGGCTGGGAAGGATGGTGGGGCGGGCATTCTGCTGGTTTGTGCATTTCCCATTCTTTCCTCCTTCGAGTGTTAGTATAAGAAAACGGAGTTTGTTGCTATTAGATCACTTCCAACCCAGCTTCAAGTAGTGAACAGAAATCGTACGTGTCAGGCTGGAACCAGAAAACAACACTGGTTTTTTTTACAAATCTCCCTCCCAAACCTTCATTTAATCTTGTTTCCCTCACCACTGCCTCTACCACCACTGCCTCACCCCCGTCTCTACCACCACTGCCCCCACCACCACTGCCTTTTACCACTGCCTCTACCACCACTGCCTTTACCACTGCCTCTACCCCCCACTGCCTCTACCACCACTGCCTCTACCACCCCCCTTCCTCTACCACCACTGCCTCTCACCACCCCCTCAACCACCACTGCCCCAACCACCACTGCCCCCAACCACCACTGCCTCAACCACCACTGCCCTCTCACCACTGCCTCAACCACCCGCCTTCACCCCCTTCCTTACCACTGCCCTAAATTACTGCCTCTACCACCACTCCCCCACCCCCTCAACCACCACTGCCTCTCACCACTCCCCTCAACCACCACTGCCCCCCCACCCCCGCCTCTACCACCTGCCTCCCCACCACTGCCTCTCACCCTGCCTCCACCACTGCCTCTACCACAACTGCCCCACACTTAACCCTTTCTTTTTGGTCATACTAGACGCCTTACGCACTGGGGTTATTCCCGTACTATTACGCCTAAATTCTAGCCCTCAAATCAAGCAAAAAACAGGCTGTTGGCTAGATGGATAGAATGGGGTCTGTGCGCAGTATAAAAATCCTGCCCACACAGTGCATAATGAGGAAAAAACCCTGACCTGTTTTGGAAAACCGAATTTTGCAGTCTATTTTCGTATGGTATTTATTGTTGTATTCTCGTTTTCTTGTTCTCATTTGATGGGAATGGAAGATATATGACAGAAATAGGGGTGATATTGATTGGTTTGACAATGTACCTTGAAATTGAGCTCAAAGTAGCAAAAATTTCATTTTTGGATGTTCAAGAGTAAACAAATCACACCATGGTCCAATACCCATCAACTGGCGAGTCTAATATTCATGCACAGATGCTCTGATATTATTTATACCATTTTTACAATGATGCAGTTGTATACATAACAATAAATCTTCTATTTTTTGTGAGAATAAAAATTCAAAATGGAACAAAAGTAATGTAAAGAGGGGCCTGGAGACATGACTAATGAACAGAGAAGATGTTATTTTAGTGCCAGGAATGTCTGTCTTGTTTATTATGGATCCTATTTCGAGATTGGCATCGTTTGAAATTTGTGTGAAATTGGCCAAATTGCCATTTTCTGACCACTATTTTGGGTAGTTGAAATTGGTAAATAGGCGGTTTCTTGTACTCAAAAGATAGAAGAAATAGAGTTCTAGTGAAATAGCTATAATTTTAGTAGACTGAAACATTGGAATGTGCCGAAAATAGGGCTCAAAGGCGAAATCGTGGATGCGTAAGTGTCATGGCTACCGCTAACCGCGAAAGCATAATTCCGTTAGTTTTCGATCAAATTTCATCATTTTTATGGTGTTATGATCGGAAAAAGATTCTCTATCATTCCATAAGAAAAATTTTTTTTTTTTTTTTTTTTTAAATTCGTGGACCCTGAGAACGAGTTTCAGAGACCCCCCTTGGACCCCCAAAGGGTTAATGAACAAACTCCAAACAATTATAATTAAGTGTGATATGTCTGGATGAGCTTGCAGGATATTGTTCTCTCGAGTGTAAACAACAAGGGACTGGCTCTCCAAGCGCCTGGGTGGACAGGTGATGGACACACTTGTTCGAATCGTGATATTTTTGTTCGCATGACGATATCGATTTTCTTTTTCTAATGACGATTTGTTTGACTGCCAAGCCGTTCGAATAGCGGGGGTCCACTGTACTGGTAATGAATTCCAGATTCTGGAGCCCTTTATGTGCATAGAATTTTTACATAGGTTGATATGGATTCGGAGTATACAGTGGACCCCCGAGTTTCGTAAACCCTGGAAATCGTACAATTATGTAAGTATAATATTGGAAGTGCTTGTGGAAGTGTATTTTTGGGTGTCTGAAATAGACTAACCTACGTGACATTTTTCCTTAGGGGAGTAAATTTGTTCAGTAATGGCGCTTGAGCAGGCTTCAGGAGTGAAGTTTTTACGAAACTCGGGGGTCCACTGTATCAAAAAGTGATCTGTGTCTTGTGTTGTGGTCATTGGTCCTATTAAAGTTGGTGAGGAGAATTTTGAGCAAAGGGTTTATATTAGAGTGTAGAGTTTTATGTATGTAATAGGCACAAGAATACGTATGAATGTTCTTTACGGAGAGTAGTTTTAGACTTTTGAATATTGGTGGAGTATGCTGTCTAGAGTGGGAATTTGTTATCATTCTGACTGCAGCCTTTTGCTGGGTTATGAGTGGTCTAAGGTGATTTAATGTTGTTGATCCCCATGCACAGATTCCATAGGTGAGATAAGGGTAGATAAGTGAATGATACAGTGCAAGGAGAGCTGATTGTGGTACATAATAGCGTATCTTTGATAATATGCCTACTGTCTTTGAGATTTTCTTGGAAATACAGTGGTACCCCGGTTTACGATATTTTTTCGTTCCAGAATGCTGTTCAAGTGCCATTACCAAACGAATTTATCCCCATAAGGAATAATGTAAAATAGACTAGTCTTTTTAGACCCCCAAAAATACACTTACAAAAGCATTTAAAAAAATAAACTTACATAAAAGGGCGAGTTTGGAGACCATCGTAAACCGGGGTACCACTGTATGTTGAATGTGTGTTTGGAATTTAAGGCTACTGTCAAGGTGGATTCCTAGGAATTTTTCCTCTGTGAGTCTTGTGATGGGTGAACCATTGAGCGTTATGTTAAGTGGAACATTTGTGGCTTTGTTTCCAAACTGTATGAAGTAGGTCTTGTCAGTATTGAGAGTAAGCTTGTTTGTCGTCATCCATGTTGATATTTTCTGTAATTCGGCATTAACAGTGTTGGCCAGTATGACTGGATTTGGGTGAGAGAAGACATATGTTGTGTCATCTGCAAATAATATGGGTTTGAGTAGTTGTGATGCATTCGGTAGGTCATTTATGTAAATGAGGAATAGGAGTGGCCCCAGGACACTTCTTTGAGGGACTCCGACTGTAATTTGTTGTGTGCAAGAGTTCGCTCCATTTGTGTACACGTATTGGCTTCTGTTGCTAAGGTATGACTTTAGGTAGTTGAGTGGGTGCCCCCTTATACCATAGTGTGCTAATTTTGTGAGCAGTAAATCATGGTCGACTGTATCAAAAGCTTTGCGTAGATCAATGAAGATTCCCAGTGGGACTTCTTTCTTCTCAAGTGTGGTGTATATTAACTCTAACATGTGTATAATAGCATCGTTTGTGCTCTTGTTGGTCCTGAATCCAAATTGACAAGGGTTGAGTACATTGTGTGAGACGAGGTAGGAATAGATTTGTCTATGAATTAATTTTTCGAAGATTTTAGAAAGCAGTGGTGAATTAGAAATTGGTCTATAATTATTCAAGTCTGTTTGATCACCTCCTTTGTGGATTGGGGTGACCCTAGCTATTTTGAGAATTGATGGGAAGGTAGAGGCTTCAATGGATTTATTGAATAGTGTTGCTATAATTGGTGACAGTACCTGTGAAGCTTTTGGAGTGTAACCAGGTCAGCCAGGCTGACCTGGTCAGTCTTGGAGGTGGGAAGTACAGTGTCTGCACTATGAAGGAGGGGTGGAGATGTTATAGTTTGGAGGGGCATCTGAACTGTATTGCAAGCATGCTTCTTTCAAGTCAGTGATTGAACGGGTAATGGTGAAAGTGTTTTTCCTCTTTATAGGGTCATCCTACCTTGGTGAGAGATGGCTGGTGTGTTGAAATAAATAATATAGAATGATTTAAAAAGACACGTGACCAAACACTAGGACGTGTCTTTCTAGACCAATTTGTCGGTATCTATTACCAAGGTTTATATCATAATACAGTGGACCCTTGGTTTTCGGTCACCTAAAAGCTCGAACAATTATGTAAGTGTATTTTCGTAAGTGCTTTTGTAAGTTTATTTTTGGGGGGTATGAAATGACTAATCTAATTTACATTTGTTCTTATGGGAACAAATTCGTTCGGTAACAGCACTCAAACAGCATTCTGGAAAGAATTTTCGGCGAAAACCGAGGGTCCACTGTAAAAAATTCATTGGATAGTCTATACATTCACGTGCGTACTACTCGAACGTAGATCTACGTTTTATTTTTCATTCCTTCAAATTTAGTGCGATAGGCCTGAGTCGCCTAGACATGAGAGAATGGATCTGCACCCTCAGTGTGCGCAGTATTAAAAAAATCTGGGACCACTTAGTACCTTGTGGGAGCACCAGTTCAATTGAGTGCCAGCTAGAGCAAATACTGTGGCAAACTCCAGGAATTCACTGATGTCATGTCGCATTAACACTCCCCTTATAAGAGGAAAGTAAAAATAGGTTAGATAAATACATGAGTGGCTGTGGGTGGGTGTGAGTTGGAAGTGACTAGTTTGTGCTACTAGGTCTGATGCCATGCTCCTTCCTTCAGAGGATGTGACCTGACTAGGTGGGTCATTTGGTCTAAGCTGGGGGGTAACAGTTATTATACATAGTGTAAATTACCTAGGATAACCCAAAAATTCCAGGCAAAGTGCTATACAATGCTTGTAGATATAATGCATAATAAGCATGACTAGCAAGTAATACGCATCGTCACTTCTGCATCGTGTATAATACCTGTTGGCTTACGAGCCGCACTCTGAGACTGAGACAAGCAGACGGAAAGACACACACACAGGCAGACAGAAAGACAGATAAGCAGAGTTAGACAGAAATAAGCAGAGCTAGACAAACAGACAGACAGATACAGGCAGACAGACAGACAGGTACAGACAGATAGACAGACAGACTGATAGACAGACAGACAGATAGACAGGCAGACAGATAGACATTGAAAAAGGGAGGGTTCCCTCCAGCACTGCTGACATTTATCAAATGTCACTGAGCTGTCAAGAGTTATCTGACACTTGTCAACACACCATTCTTCAAAAAGTTTCATATACTCCAGGCACACAGGCAGACAGAAAGACAGATAAGCAGAGCTAGACAGACACAGACAGAGAGACAGACAGATACAGACAAACAGATTCAGACAGACAGATTCAGACAGACAGATAGACAGACAGATAGAAAGACAGACAGATAGATAGACAGATAGACAGACAGACAGACAGACAGACAGATAGACAGACAGACAGATAGATATATACAGAATGAAAGAGCAAGGGTTCCCTGCACACATTCATTCATCAATGTAGTTATCTGGCAATTGTCATAACACCATTCTTCAAGGAGTTTCATATATACTCCTGGATGTCTAAAACATTGCTGGGACCTATAAATACTTCGTATATATTTATAGACAATAGTAAATGACCAAGGTAGGCGAAAATGTTCACCTGTTGGTGTGATTGTGACTATTTGAGTACTATTTCAGTACATAATATTAGTGTTAGAACAAAGATTGGCTATGAAATCACAAGAACTATTGTAAATTGTAATTATCAGAACATAAAAATTATATAAATTAAAATGAAAACTAGAAAAAAAAAATATCAGCAATACTTCTGCAAGCTGCAGGACTTGATGTTGCCATCAGGTGAGCATCCAGCACCAAATTGGCAGACTTATATCTCGGTAAGTACTGGCCCTAAATTTTTTTTAGCCTATCCTGTTTATAAAAATGCGCTCTTCATTTAAAAAAAAAATGATTTTTTTTTTTGTTTCAAAATATTCGGAGCAGTACGCAGGTGAACGTATATCTACGTGTGGACAGTTTAAGGGTTAACAGACAGAGATGTTTATATAACTATTTCTTTTGTCTTTAGTTTTACTACAAATATTGAAATTTAGAATTCAACTTAACCCTTTCAGGGTTTCGGCCGTACTAGTACGGCTTATGCACCAAGGTTTTTGATGTACTAGTACGCCTAAATTCTAGCGCCCTCAAATCAAGTGGAAACAGGCTGGTAGGCCTAGATGTGAGAGAAAGGGTCTGTGCAGTCAGTGTTCGCAGTATAAAAAAAATGCTGCACCACACAGTGCGTAATGAGGAAAAAAATCTCCGACCGTGTTTTTGGTTTAAAACAGCGACTTTGCAGTCTATTTTCATATGGTATTTATGGTTGTATTCTCATTTTCTTGGTCTCATTTGATAGAATGGAAGATATATTACAGAAATAGAGATAATTTTGATTGGTTTCACGATGACAAGTACATACAGTGGACCCTCGCTATTCGAACACTCCAAAACTCACCCTCATTCCAGAATGCTGTTCAAGTGCTATTACCAAATGAATTTATTCCCATAAGGAATGATGTAAATTAGATTAGTCCAT
Organism: Cherax destructor; assembly: GCA_009830355.1. Classification (NCBI taxonomy): domain Eukaryota; kingdom Metazoa; phylum Arthropoda; class Malacostraca; order Decapoda; family Parastacidae; genus Cherax; species Cherax destructor. The sequence goes on from WNWK01019580.1 coordinate 9,322, forward strand.
TTCAGACCCCCAAAAATACACTTATAAAAGCACTTACAATAATAAACTTACATAAAAGGGTGAGTTTTGGAGTGTTCAAATAGCAAGGGTCCACTGTACCTTGAAACTGAGCGCAAAGTAGTGAAAATGTTCGATTTTTGCCGATGTTCAAGAGTAAACAATTCACGCCATGTGTCCAATACACATCAACTGGCGAGTCTAATATTCTTGCGCAAGTGCGCTGATATTATTTATACCATTTTTACAATGATGTAATAGTACAGTGGACTCCGGTGTTCGTTATGCTCCAAACTCAAACAATTATGTAAGTGTATTTTTGTAAGTGCTTTTGTAAGTGTATTTTTGGGGGTCTAAAAGGACTAGTCTAATTTACATTATTCCTTATGGGAATAAATTAGTTTGGTAATGGCACTTGAACAGCATTCTGGAACCAATAAATTACGAAAACCAGGGGTCCACTGTATACATAACAGAAAATCTTCTATTTTTTGTGAGAATAAATATTCAAAATGGAAAGCAAAAGTAATGTAAGAGGAGCCTGGAGATGTGACTAATGAACAGATAAAATGTTATTTTAGTGCCAGGAATGTCTGTCTCTTTTATTCTGGACCCTATTTTGAAATTGGCATCTTTTGAAATTTGTGTGAAATTGGCCAAATTGGGGAGGAGGAGTTGCACTACTCATTAAGAACCGGTGGGGATTTGAGGAAGTGGAAGGAATGGATGGAATGGGCGAAAGGGACTACATAGTAGGAACAATTCAGTCTGAGAGCCATAAGGTGGTAATTGCTGTAATGTACAACCCGCCACAGAACTGCAGAAGGCCAAGAGATGAATACGACGAGAGCAACAGAGCAATGGTAGACACACTAGCCGAGGTGGCCAGAAGAGCCCACATGGGGAGAGCAAAGTTACTAGTTATGGGTGATTTCAATCACAAGGAGATTGACTGGGAAAACCTGGAGCCCCATGGAGGTCCTGAATCATGGAGAGCCAAGATGATGGATGTGGTACTGGAAAACCTCATGCATCAACATGTTAGAGACACTACCAGAGAGAGAGGTGGGGATGATCCAGCAAGACTGGACCTAGTATTCACCTTGAGTAGTTCGGACATTGAGGATATCACGTATGAAAGGCCCCTTGGAGCTAGTGATCATTTGGTTCTGCGTTTTGATTATATAGTTGAGCTACAAGTGGAGAGAGGAGCAGGAATAGGAAGGGAGAAACGAAATTACAAAAGAGGGGACTACACAGGCATGAGGAACTTCCTACAAGAAGTTCAGTGGGAGAAAGAATTGGCAGGAAAACCAGTAAAAGAAATGATGGAATATGTTACAACCAAATGCAAAGAGGCAGAGGAGAGGTTTGTCCCCAAGGGAAACAGAAGTAACGGGAAGACCAGAACGAGTCCTTGGTTCACCCAAAGGTGTAGGGAGGCAAAAACTATGTGCACTAGAGAATGGAAAAAGTACAGAAGACAAAGGACCCAGGAAAATAAAGAGATTAGCCGAAGAGCCAGAAACGAATATACACAGGTAAGAAGGGAGGCTCAGTGACAATACGAAAAGGATATAGCATCAAAAGTCAAGTCTGACCCAAAGCTGTTGTACAGCCACATCAGGAGGAAAACAACAGTCAAGGACCAGGTAATCAGGCTGAGGAAGGAAGGTGGGGAGTTCACAAGAAACGACCAAAAGGTATGTGAGGAGCTCAACATGAGATTTAAAGAAGTATTTACAGAGGAGACAGGAAGGACTCCAGGAATTCAGAATAGGGAGGTATACCAACAAGTGCTGGATGAAATACACACAACCAAGGAAGAGGTGAAGAAGCTGTTATGTGAACTCGATACCTCAAAAGCGGTGGGACCTGACAACATTTCTCTGTGTGTCCTTAGAGAAGGAGCAGAGATGTTAAGTGTGTCACTAACAAAAATCTTCAACACTTCCATTGAAACTGGGCAACTACCTGAGGTGTGGAAGATGGCAAATGTAGTCCCCATTTTTAAGAAAGGAGACAGACACGAGGCATTAAACTACAGACATGTGTCACTGACGTGTATAGTATGCAAAGTCATGGAGAAGATCATCAGGAGGAGAGTGGTGGAGCACCTAGAAAGACACAAGCTTATAAACGACAACCAGCACGGTTTCAGGGAAGGAAAATCCTGTGTCACAAACCTACTGGAGTTTTATGACAAGGTAACAGAAGTAAGAGAGAGGGGTGGATAGACTGCATTTTCTTGGACTGCAAGAAGGCGTTTGACACAGTTCCTCACAAGAGGTTAATGCAAAAGCTAGAGGATCAAGCACACGTAACAGGAAAGGCACTGCAATGGATCAGAGAATATCTGACAGGGAGGCAACGAGTCATGGTACGTGACAAGGTGTCAGAGTGGGCACCTGTGACGAGTGGGGTTCCACAAGGGTCAGTCCTAGGACCTGTACTGTTTTTGGTATATGTGAATGACATAACAGAAGGGATAGACTCAGAAGTGTCCCTGTTTGCAGATGATGTGAAGTTAATGAGAAGAATTAAATCAGTTGAGGATAAGGTAGGACTACAAAGAGACCTAGACAGGCTACAAGCCTGGTCCAGTAAATGGCTCCTTGAATTTAACCCTGCCAAATGTAAAGTCATGAAGACCGCAGACAGAGTATAATCTAGGTGGCCAAAGACTGCAAACCTCACTCAAGGAAAAAGATCTTGGGATGAGTATAATACCGAGCACATCTCCTGAGGCACACATCAATCAGATAACTGCTGCAGCATACGGGCGGCTGGCAAACCTAAGAATAACGTTCCAATATCTCACTAAGGAATCGTTCAAGACTCTGTACACCATATACATCAGGCCCATACTGGAGTATGCAGCACCAGTTTGGAACCCACACCTGGTCAAGCACGTCAGGAAATTAGAGAAAGTGCAGAGGTTTGCAACAAGACTAGTCCCAGAGCTAAGGGGATTGTCCTACGAAGAAAGGTTAAGGGAAATCGGCCTGACGACACTAGAGGACAGGAGGGTTAGGGGAGACATGATAACGACATAAAAAATACTGCGAGGAATAGATAAGGTGGACAGAGACAAGATGTTCCAGAGAGGGGACACAGAAACAAGGGGTCACTGTTGGAAGTTGAAGACTCCTATGAGTCAAAGGGATGTTAGGAAGTATTTCTTCAGTCATAGAGTTGTTAGGAAGTGGAATAGCCTAGAAAGTGACGTAGTGTAGGCAGGAACCATACATAGTTTTAAGATGAGATTTGATAAAGCTCATGGAGCAGGGAGAGAGAGGACCTAGTAGCAATCAGTGAAGAGGCAGGGCCAGGAGCTATGACTCGACCCCTGCAACCACAAATAGGTGAGTACATATGGTATACAGTGGACCCCCGAGTTTGTAAAAACTTCACTCCTGAAGTCTGCTCAAGTGCCATTACCGAACGAATTTACTCCCTTAAGGAAAAATTTCACGTAGGTTAGTCTATTTCAGACCCCCAAAAATACACTTCCACAAGAACTTACAAAATTATACTTACATAATTGCACGATTTCCAGGGTATTCGTTAACCGAGGGTCCACTGTATATGACATTTCAGGCAGAGTAATACTAATTCTTACTCTATATTGACACAGGTTATGGAGCAATACATTTTAATATACATTATTGCATACTGATGTAAAAGTTAGGTAACTGAAGTGATGTTCATTTTTCCACTATAATCTACGATCTTTTCTTAATTCATGGTATAACTTAACAAATCTTTGAGGACATTTGGGTTGCAACACAATTGTCCTCAAAGACTGGGGAAGTTATGTGCTCCTAAGCTTGCCTGAAATGCTCTGCATAACTATGGACTTTTTGCATGCACAACTAAATGTTACCCATCTCTGTACAAACATTGTATCATGATAAAATAATTTGTTTTTTTCAACACACTGGCTATCTCCCACTAAGGCAGGGTGACTCAATAAAAAAAAAATGCTTTCACCATCATTCACACTATCACTGTCTTTGCAGAGACGAATAGATACGACAGTTCAGATGTTCCTCTAAACAGCAAATATCCCAAACCCCTCCTTCAAAGTGTAGGCATTTTACTTCCCACCTCCAAGACTTAAGTCCAGCTAACCGGTTTCCCTGAATCAGTTCACAAAATATTATCCTGTTTACACTCCAACAGCTCATCAGGCCCAAAAACAATTTGTCTCCATTCGCTTCTAACACGCTCACATGCCTGCTGTATGTCCAAGCTCCTTGCACACAAAACCTCTTTTCCTCCCCTCCATCCTTTCCTAGGATGACCCCTACCCTTCTTTCTCTCCACTAGAGATTCATACACCCTCCAAGTCTAAAACAGTCATTCTATGTCGCAAAATATTCTAAAAAAAAAAATTTATTTTTCTTATGAAATGATAGAGAATCTTTTCCTGATGGTAATAACACCAAAAGTACGAAAGTTGATGGAAAACTTACGGAATTACGCTCTCGCAAAGTTAGTGATCTCGGCAATATACAGTATACACAGCGGCGATTTCACCAACTTTGAGCCCTATTTTCGGCCAATTCCATTGTTTCAGTTGACCAAACTCATAGCTATTTCTTTAGAACTTCATTTGTTCTATCGATTGAGTACAAGAAACCGCCAATTTATCAATTTCAATTATCCAAAAAAGTGGTCAGAAATTGGCAATTTGGCCAATTTCATGCAGAATAAAAAAGATGTCAATTTCAAAATAGGGTCCAGAATAAACAATGCAGACATTCCTGGCACTAAAATAAGATTTTCTCTGTTCATTAGTCACGTCTTTAGGCCCCTCTTATATTACTCTTGCTTTCTATTTTGATTATTTATTCACAAAAAAATAGAAGATTTACTGTTATGCAGACTACTGCATTATTGTAAAAATGGTATAAATAATATCAGTGCACTTGTGAAAGAATATTAGACTGACCAGTTGACGTGTATTGGACGCGTGGCGTGATTTGTTTACTCTTGAACATTGGTAAAATTTGAACATTTCCGCTTCTTTGAGCTCAATTTCAAGGTCGTTTTCTTTATGAAACTACAGTAGAACGTCATTTAGCACGAGATTATGTTGCACGTTACCGGTATTGCACGATTTAAGATTTGCGACACATTATCATCTTACACGACGTTAAGATGATATTACACGGTTCGGCAGGAGGGGAAAAATTTTGAGCACATGGTTATTTACTGCCTAAGAATCCTCATGCTTTGAGGAAAAGGGAATTTGTTTTTCCTTCCTGCAAACTGTTCAGATACACGGGGCCAGGAGCTGAGTCTCGACCCCTGCAACCACAATTAGGTGAGTACAGTTTCATACATTATCATACATAGCAGCATATGTGTAGAGAACCTAGGATAACCCAAGTCAGTCAATAGAAATACTGTCACTCTGACTTTTTTGGGTTATCCTAGGTTCTCTACACATATGCTGCTATGTATGATAATCTTCGTAACTGTATCTGTGTATATCTGAATAAACTTACTTACAGTTTGTGGGAAGGAAAAACAAATAACCATTTCCACAAGCAGCCTTGTTGTTGTTCAGCGGGGGACACCACCGGCCATCCCTCCCCACCCACCCAGGACCCCACCATCCCAGGACCCCACCATCCCAGGACCCCACCATCCCAGGACCCCACCATCCCAGCATTCGTACGTATTTTATACGCGTCACAGTGTTGCTCAAAGTGGCAAGAAAATGTATAAGCATTAAGTCTTAGAATTAACAAGAAAGATTAATATTAGACAAGACATAACCGTGGCAGTAATGAAGTGTTACTTTGTACACATAAAAAGAGTAAACATAAGTTTGTGACTGACTGACTTGACTGACTGACTGACTGACTTGACTGACTTGCTGACTGACTTGCTGACTGACTGACTTACTGACTGAATGACTTGACTGACTGACTGAATGACTTGACTGACTTACTGACTGAATGACTTGACTTACTGACTTACTGACTGACTTGCTGACTGACTGACTTACTGACTTACTGACTTGACTGACTTACTGACTGAATGACTTGACTGACTTACTGACTGAATGACTTGATTGACTTACTGACTGACTCACTTGACTGACTTACTGACTGAATGACTTGACTGACTTCCTGACTTGACTGACTTACTGACTGAATGACTTGACTGACTTACTGACTGACTGAATGACTTGACTTACTGACTGACTGAATGACTTGACTTACTGACTGAATGACTTGACTTACTGACTGAATGACTTGACTGACTTACTGACTTGCTGACTGACTGAATTACTGACTGAATGACTTTACTGACTTACTGACTGAATGACTTGACTGACTTACTGACTGAATGACTTGACTGACTTACTGACTGAATGACTTGACTGACTTACTGACTGAATGACTTGACTGACTTACTGACTGAATGACTTGACTGACTTACTGACTGAATGACTTGACTGACTTACTGACTGAATGACTTGACTGACTTACTGACTGAATGACTTGACTGACTGAATGACTTGACTGACTTACTGACTGAATGACTTGACTGACTGAATGACTGAAAGACTTGACTGACTTACTGACTGAATGACTTGACTGACTTACTGACTGAATGACTTGATTGACTTACTGACTGAATGACTTGACTGACTTACTGAATGACTTGACTGACTTACTGAATGACTTGACTGACTTACTGACTGAATGACTTGACTGACTGAATGACCTGACTGACTGACTGAATGACTTGACTGACTGAATGACTTGACTGACTTACTGAATGACTTAAAGTTAGACACTCAGTACAACTATCGACTTCAGTACCAGAACCTCTTCCATCCACCTCAGCCCAGTAGGGCCACAGCATAACTCTCCACTCTCTTCACAATCATCCACAAACACCAGCACCCACAATTTAGGTAAATACTATTATTTCTGTTACATTTGTAGTCTTAAGCAGTAAAAACAACATAATACATCACGATAATGAACTACAATTACATATTCACTTTTATTTTTGTAAGATCTGTTGGTCTAAAAAAAAACTTGTTTGGCTTTTTGGGGACTCCCAGGAACGTAACCCTATTTTTCCCATAAGTTCTGTTAATTATTTAACACAAAATTATCTAACACGACTTTTTCAGGAACGTAACTATCGTGCTAAATGACGATCTACTGTAATCAAAATCATCTCTATTTCTGTAATATGTTTTCCATTCTATCAAATGAGACCAAGAAAAAGAGAATAAAACAATAAATACTATACAAAAATACACCTCAAATTTAGCGTTTTAATCCAAAAACACGGTCGGAGGTTTTTTTTCTCATGTACTTTGTGCTGCAGGATTTTTTTTATACAGTGCACGCGGTGGGCACACAGACCCATTCTCTCACATGTGAGCCTACCAGCTTTCTCCCGCTTGATTTGAAGCTGCTAGAATTTTTTAGTACATATATATATATACATACATTAGGTAGTAGGTTGGTAGACAGCAACCGCCCAGGGAGGTACTACCGTCCTTCCAAGTGAGTGTAAAACGAAAGCCTGTATTTGTTTTACATGATGGCAGGATTGCTGGTGTCTTTTTTCTGTCTCATAAACATGCAAGATTTCAGGTATGTCTTGTTACTTCTACTTACACTTAGGTCACACTACACATTCATGTACAAGCATATGTATATACACATACCCCTCTGGGTTTTCTTCTATTTTCTTACTAGTTCTTGTTCTTATTTCCTCTTATCTCCATGGGGAAGTGGAACAGAATTCTTCCTCCGTAAGCCATGCGTGTCGTAAGAGGCGACTAAAATGCCGGGTGCAAGGGGCTAGTAACCCCTTCTCCTGTATGTATTACTAAATGTAAAAGGAGAAACTTTCGTTTTTTCTTTTGGGCCACCCTGCTTCGGTGGGAAACGGCCGACGTGTTGAAAGAAGAAAGAATATATACATACGAAACACTGGCTCGTAAGACATATATATACGTACATCCAAAAGAGTCAAAGGATAAAATGACCAAACCACATCGACAACCTCTCCTCAGCCCTCTGAATAATAATTTTAGTAACTCCACACCTCCTAATTTGCATACTACGAATTCACTGCATAATATCTACACCACACATTTCCCTTAGACACGACATCTCCACTGGCTCCAGCCTCCTTCTTGCTGCAACATTCACAACCCAAGCTTCACACCCATATAAGAGTGTTGGTGCCACTATACTCTTATACATTCCTTTCTTTACATCCATGGATAATGTTAGGTAAAAGGACACAAGTGCATCTAATGTGACATTTTATTGTGGCAATGCTTTGCTTTCCAGGTATTGTGCCTTTTTGTTCTTCCAGGAGCTTTGTCAAGCCATTACAAACAGTACAGGACCACAGAGGGGTATATATAGGTACAGAGTGAGGTGCAAGGCATAATATAATCGTTGTAGGTACAGTGGACCCCCGCTATTCAAACTTAATCCGTTCCAGGAGCTAGTTCTCAACGCGAAATGTTCGAGTGGCGATTTAATTTTTCCCATAAGAAAAAATGGAAATACAATTAATTCGTTCCTGCTGTCAGGAGGCATGACAAAATAGTACTTCACTATAAAGCTATTATCAACTCGACAGCTTATTTATCTATCACAATTCATCTAATATGACATAATAAACAATATAAATAACATAAAAACCTGATATACACTCTAGAATGAATAAAATATGTATGTCATTACGAATGTGGTGGCTGGGAAGGATGGTGGTGGCGGGCATTCTCGCTACAGCTGTGAAAACATATTCCCATTCTTTCCTCCTTCAGACGTGTTAGTATAAGAGAAAACGGAGTTTGTAATGCTATCTGCATTAGATCACTTCCAGTCAGCTTCAAGTAGTGAACAGAAATCGTACGTGTCAGGCTGGTAACAGCAACAACAATAACTGGTTTGTTTACAAAACTCTCTCCCGAACCTTCATTTAATCTTGTTTACTCACCACTGCCTCTACCACCACTGCTTCAACCACTGCCTCTACTACCACTGCCTCTACTACCACTGCCTCTACTACCACTGCCTCTACCACCACTGCCTCTCACCACTGCCTCTACCACCACTGCCTCTCTCCACTGCCTCTACCACCACTGCCTCTCACCACTGCCTCTCACCACTGCCTCTACCTCCACTGCCTCTCACCACTGCCTCATCCACCACTGCCTCTCACCACTGCCTCTACCACCACTGCCTCAACCACCACTGCCTCTACCACCACTGCCTCTCACCACTGCCTCTACCACCACTGCCTCTACCACAACTGTCTCTACTACCACTGCCTCTACCACCACTGCCTCTCACCACTGCCTCTCACCACTGCCTCTACCACCACTGCCTCTACCACCACTGCCTCTACCACCACTGCCTCTCACCACTGCCTTTCATCACTGCCTCTACCACCACTGCTTCAACCACCACTGCGTCTACCACCACTGCCTCTACCACCACTGCCTCTCACCACTGCCTCTACCACCACTGCCTCTACCACCACTGCCTCTAACACCACTGCCTCTACCACTGCCTCTACCACCACTGCCTCTAGCACTGCCTCTATCACCACTGCCTCTACCACTGCCTCAACCACCACTGCCTCACACTTAATGAACAAACTCCAAACAATTACAGTGGACCCCCGAGTTTCGTAAAAACTTCACTCCTGAAGTCTGCTCAAGTGCCATTACCGAACGAATTTACTCCATTAAGGAAAAATTTCATGTAGGTTAGTCTATTTCAGACCCCCAAAAATACACTTCCACAAGAACTTACAAAATTATACTTACATAATTGCACGAATTCCGGGGTATTCGTTAACCGAGGGTCCACTGTATAATTAAGTGTGAAATGTCTGGATGAGTGTGCAGGGTATTGATCTCTCGAGTGTAAACAACATGGTACTGGCTCTCCAAGCGCCTGGGCGGACAGGTGATGGACGCACTTGTTCGAATCGTGATATTTTGTTTGCATGGCGATATCGATTTTCTTGTTCTAATGACGATATGTTCTATTGCTGAGCCGTTCGAATAGCGGGGGTCCACTGTATTATTAGTAGTTGTAGTATGTACTTGTGGTAGTAGTACAATGGTACCCCGAGTTTCGGCCATAATTCGTTCCAGAAGGCTGTTCGAGTGCCGTTACTTACATTAATACACTTACATAATTGTTCGAGTTGGGAGCTGTTAGAAACTCAGGGTACCACTCACTGTAGTTGTAGTACTTGTGGTAGTAGTAGTAGTAGCTGTGATGGTGGGGTTTATTGCTTTAAGGAGAATTCTTGCTAATACATTTGTACCCCGGATTTCATACAGCTCCCAACTCAAACGATTATGTAAGTGTATTTTTGTAAGTGCTTTTATAAGTGTATTTTTGGGGTCTGAAATGGATTAATCTAATTTACATTTGTCCTTATGGGAACAAATTCGTTTGGTAACGGCACTCGAACAGCCTTCTGGAACAAATTATTGACGAAATCCGGGGTATCACTGTACTTCAGAGATGAAGCTGCCTTCATTCTTTATTTCTGTTAAAAATAGCAATTAATGATTCAAGGCATTTATGTCTATGGAAATTGAGTTCATTAATCACTAGGCGGGCGTCTGAATTTCATCGAGTGGTTGGCAGAATTCCAGTGTTGCATGCAGGCATTATTCAAGTTATCGTTCCTACATGCATTAATGTGTTTATTGAGATATAATGCCATGGCATAATAGTGGCTCTCTTTGCACTGCAACTCATTATTGTAATTATATAATCTCAATGTAAACTTGGAAGGAAATAAAATTTGAATTTGAATATGTTTCGAGGTTTCTTGCTGTTTCACTTATGTATATTTTGTCACAACCTCCACAGGGGATAGTATAAACCCCTGTGTTGATTGGCTCAATGTTCTTCAATTTCATCCTAGTCAGATCTTTCTTTGCCTCCACAGATACCTAATTGCCCCACCCACATTTTTCCTTCATCATTTCTATGGGTTACCTCATCCTTCATAAACTCATCCACTGACAAGTGTATTACCAAATATCTAAACACATTCACTTCTTCCATACTCCCTCCCTCCAATCTGATATCCAATTTTTCTGTACCTAACTCGTTTGATACCCTCGTCCCGTTACTCTTATCTATGTCATGGCCACTATGAAGGCTGTGAGAGGATTTTCATGCAATTGTTTTACCGCCATAACTAGAAAATATTGCATCCATATACAGTGGACCCTTGAAAATCGTCTCCCTTGAATATCGGCAAATTTGAAAATTAGCAACTTTTTTTGATAAAATACAGTGGTACCCCGACTTACGATGCTATCATTTTACGTTATTTTCGATAACCGATATTTATAACGTAAAAAATTTGACTCTGATTTACGATGTTTGCTTCGTGTAACGACATTCGTACCAGACGTGTCCGCTTGGCGCCCAGCTGAGCGCGCACTCCAGTGAGCGTCAGTGTGCTATTGTTTACAAGCGAGAGCGACCACCCACTCACACCCACACATTCATACCAGTATATTGTCATTATTCCACTGTTTTTAGTACTTGCAACTGCTAAATAAGCTACCATGGGTCCAAGAAAAGATCCTAGTGCTAAGCCTGTGGCAAAGAGGAACAGAAATACATGTACGATAGAACTGAAGAAGGAGATAATAGAAAAATATGAAAGTGGAGTGCGTATCAGTGAGCTGGCCAGGCTGTTTGGTAAACCCTTTTCTACCATCGCTACCATTGTGGCCAAAGAAAAATTCAAGTAAAATCAAGGAAGCTGTTGTTGCAAAAGGTTCATGTATGATCACAAAACACATACCACAAGTGCTGGAAAATGTGGAAAGGTTGTTGTTGGTGTGGATCAACGAGAAACAGTTAGCAGGAGATACTGTTTCGGAGGCAATAATATGTGAAAAAGCAAGGCAGTTGCATGATGATCTCGTTAAGAAAATGCCTGCAACGAGTGATGAAGTGAGCGAATTTAAAGCCAGCAGAGGCTGGTTTTACAAATTTAAGAATCGAAGTGGCATACATAGTGTTGTGAGGCATGGTGAGGCAGCCAGTTGTGACAAAAGTGCGGCTGAAAAATATGTTCCTGAATTCCAGGAGTACCTAGAGGCTGAACAATTCTTCCCCCAACAAGTGTTTAATTGTGATGAAACAGGCCTGTTCTGGAAGAAAATGCCCAACAGGACCTACATTACTCAGGAGGAAAAGGCACAGCCAGGACATAAGCCTATGAAAGACAGGCTAACTTTGATGCTTTGTGCCAATGCCAGTGGTGATTGCAAAGTGAAGCCTTTACTGGTGTATCTTTTGAAAATCCCAGTGTTTGGCAGATGCGGTGTCAGCAAGTCTAACTTGTGTGTGATGTGGAGGTCTAACAAAAGGCATGGGTCACAAAGGACATTTTCTTAGATTGGTTCAATGGCGTGTTTGGCCCCAGTGTGAAGAAATATCTATTGGACAATAATTTGCCACTTAAGTGCCTCCTGATAATGGACAATGCTCCTTGTCATCCTCCAAACTTGGTAGAGAAAATTATGGAGGAGTTTAAATTCATCAAAGTGAAGTTCTTGCCCCTAATACCACTCCTCTCCTCCAGCCCATGGACCAGCAGGTCATTTCCAACTTTAAAAACTCTACACCAAAGCAATGTTTCAAAAGTGCTTTGATGTGACCACAGACATGAATATAACCCTAAGAGAATTTTGGAAAAACATTTCCATATGCTGCATTGTGTAAACCTTATAGGTAAGGCTTGGGAGGGGGTGACTACCAGGACTTTGAACTCTGCCTGGAGAAAATTGTGGCCAGACTGTGTCCTAGAGAGGGATTTTGAAGGTTTTGGGGCTGAGCCTCAGAACCCTGAGCCTGAGCCTGTTGTGGAAGAAATTGTGGAATTGGGCAAGTCTTTGGGGTTAGAGGTGAGTGGTGAGGATGTGGAACAGTTGGTGGAGGAGCACAAGGAAGAGCTAACCACTGAAGATCTGCAAGAGCTTCAACAGCAACTGGAACAAGAGACCAGTGGTCAGGACAATGGTTCAGAGGAGGGGAGGAGGAGGAGGAGGTGGAACAAAAATGGAAGAATGTGCCTTCTTCAAGGATTAGGGAGATCTGTGCCAAATGGAGTGATGTGCAAGCATTTATGGATGAATATCACCCTAACCATGCTGTTGCAGGTCGTGCTGGCAACCTGTACAATGACACAGTGGTGTGTCATTTCAGGGATGTGTTAAAGAATCGCCAGACACAGAGCTCCCTGGACAAATTTATTGTTAGAAAGAGGTCCAGTGACTCTCAAGCTGGTCCTAGTGGCATTAAAAGAAAAAGGGAAGTAACCCAAGAAAAGGACTTGGTACCTGCAGTGTTAATGGAAGGGGATTCCCCTTCCAAACACTAGCATACTACTCCACCTTCTCCCCTCCTCCCGTCCTCCACACATCAACAACTCTTCAATAAATGTAAGTGACATGTTATTGTACAATATTTGCATGTGTATTTAGGTATTCTTTATTAAATTCTGTATTATTTAATGTCAAAAAGTTCTAAAAAATATTTTATTTAACTACTTTTGGAAGTCTTGGACGGATTAAATTTATTTCCATTATTTCTAATGGGGAAAATTGATTCGTGTAACGATTGTTTCGCCTTAAAATATGCCCTCTCTGACAGATTAATATCGTAAGTCGGGGTACCACTGTATTGGCTTGATATTCGTCCTTTTGGTTAAAAAACGTATCCGAGTGGCCTCCCAGCCACCGCGGGCACACAAACACCATTCTGCGTCAGTGACGATCACCTCACACATTCATACGCTACATTTCTTAATATTTCATTCGTTTTAGTGTTGGCAACTGCTAAATAAGCCACCATGGGCCCAAAGAAAGCTCCTAGTGCCAGCTCTTTGCTAAAGAAGGTGAGAAACACGATAAAATTAAAAAAAGAACACACCAGACAGGGTACTTCCCCACACCAGGCAGGGTACTTCCCCACACAAACCAGCCAGGGTACTTCTCCACACAAACCAGCCAGTGTACTTCCCACACAAAGCTCAAACAAATGTCTTATTTTAGGTTAAATATTTTATTTTAGGTTAATATAGATATTTTCATTACTCCATCTATAATATTTTCTTCAACATTATATAAGAAACACGTTACATATCATATAGCATATAAACATTGATACAATGTTTATATGCTATCGAGTGGTGAGTCGGGTGGAGAGTAAACATTATGTTTTCTCTGATGCAGCGTTAGACAAAACTGTAAATCTGGCGTCTGGTGCAGAAACCGCCCTTCATACGCATTTGTTTACAAGTCTCGGCATGAATTATTCATTACTTCTCCCTTTGTTTATGATGGCATTTAAAGGTAGTTGTTAGAAACGATTAACCCTCTGAGGTTTGAGAGGCCCTCTCCCAAACTTGTTCTCAGGGTTGAAAAATTTTCAAAAAATAAATAAATTATTTTTTCTTATGAAATGATAGATAATCTTTTTCCGATCATAATGACACCAAAAGTATGAAATTTGATGGAAAATCTATGGAATTATGGTCTCGCAAAGTCAGCGGTCTCGAAGATATTTACGCATCGGCGATTTTGCCCACTTTGAGCCCTATTTTCGGCCAATTGCAATGTTCCAGTCGACTAAAATCATAGCTATTTCGCTAGAACTCCATTTGTTCTATCGATTGAGTACCAGAAACAGCCCATTTACCAATTTCAACTACCCAGTAAAGTGGTCAGAAATTTACAATTTGGCCAATTTCACACAAATTTCAAAAGATGCTAATTTCAAAATTGGGTCCAGAATAAACAAGACAGACATTACTGGCACTAAAATAACATTTTATCTGTTCATTAGTCACGTCTCCAGGCTCCTCTTACATTACTTTTGCTTTCCATTTTGAATTTATATTCTCACAAAAAATAGAAGATTTACTGTTATGTATCCTACTACATCATTGTAAAAACGGTATAAATAATATCAACACACTTGTGAAAGAATATTAGACTCACCAGTTGATGTGTATTGGACGCATGGCGTGATTTGTTTACTCTTGAACATCGGCAAAAATCGAATATTTTCGCTACTTTGAGCTCAATTTCAGGTACTTGTCATCGGAAAACCAATCAAAATCATCACTATTCCTGTACCATATCTTCCATTCTATCAAATGAGACCAAGAAAACGAGAATACAACCATAAATACCATGCTTCAGGATTTTTTTTATACTGCACACACTGACCACACAGACCCTTTCTTTCATATGTATGCCTGCCAGCTTTCTTCCACCAGATTTGAAGGCACTAAAATTTACGAGTACAGGTTGACCAACCCTGGCTGCAATGACGTACAAGTATGTGACCGACCCTCAAAGGGTTAAACTCAGTGAATATGGTAATAATATGGCTGTGTAGTGTAATAATATGGCTGTGTAGTGAAGCCCCAGGTGGAGGGCTACATACGTGTATCTACATCTACAGGCTACTTACACTGAATTCCTACAAATAAATACTACACACCTCTCTCCCTACATTAAGACTACAAATATTTTAACCCTTTCAGGGTCCAAGGCCATATTTGGAAGGGGTGCGCCAGTGTCCAAGATTTAAAAAAAAAAAAATCTTTTTTTTTCTTATGAAATGGTAGAGAATCTTTTTTCTGAAGGTAATAAAACAAAAAGTACGAGATTTGATTGAAAATTGACAAAATTATGCTCTCGCGAATTTTGATGTGTCAGCGATATTTACGCATCGGCGATTTTGCCGACTTTGACTCCCATTTTAGGCCAATTACATTATTCCAGTCGACCAAATTCTTAGCTATTTCACTAGCAATACTTTTATTCTATTGATTGAGCACAAGAAATCGCCCAGCTAACTGTTTCAACTACAAAATAAAGTGACTGGAAATTGGTAATTTAGCCAATTTAACTCAAAGTTCAAAATATTCCAATTTCAAAATAGGGTGCAGAATAAACACTGCAGGCATTCCTGGCACTAAACTAACATTTCCTCTGTTCATTAGTTACGTTTTCAGTCTTTACAAATGAATTCCATTTTTATTTTTTATTCACATACTGAATTTTTATTCAAACCAAAAAAAATGGAAGATTTACTGTTATGCAATATTGTAATAATTGTACAAATAATATCATCACATTTGTGAACGTATATTAGACCCACCAGCTGGCGCATATTAGACGTGTGTGGTCATTTGTTTACTCTTGAACATCGACAAAAATTGAACATTTCCACTACTTTGAGCTCAGTTTCAAGCCATTTCCACTACTAAAACCAATCAAAATCATCTCTATATCTGTAATATATCTTCCATTCTATCAAATGAGACCAAGAAATCGCAAATAAAACTATACAAAGTATACAAAAAAACACTGCAAAGTCGCTGTTTTAATCGAAAATTGCGGTTTCAGTTTTTTTCTCTCATTATGCACTGTGCTGCAGGATTTGATTTATGTGGTGCACACTTACCACATAGATATATTCTCTCATATCTAGGACCAAATTTACAGCTCACAGCTTATCTGAGTGAGCTGAGCTCATGACGTAGAACTACGGTTTGGACCCTGAAAGGGTTAAAGTAAGTAATGAATGTACTGTGGCAGTAAAAGACAAAGAAGGGAAGTAACCCCAGAAAAGGACTTGGTACCTGAAGTCTATGGAAGGGAATTCCACTTCCAAACAATAGTAACTCTTCCATCCTCTACCCTCCTCCCGTCTTCCACACATCAACAACTCTTCAGTAAAGGTAAGTGTCATGTTATTATTGTTTTATTCTTCATGTCTCATTGTTTTCTGTGTAGATAAATGTACATTTCATGTAAAAAAAAAATATTTTTTTAATACTTTTGGGTGTCTGAAATGGATTAATTTGATTTACATCATTTCTTATGGGGAAAATGGTTTTGAAAATCGTCAATTTTGAATTTTGGCAGACTCTCTGGAACGGATTAAGAACGATTTTCAAGAGTCCACTGTAAAGTGAAATAAAGATAAAACATCCACAAGCTTGTCTTTTGCCTCCAGTATGGAGGACAATGCCACAGTAATCCAGTTCCCAGATCAGTGGGTCATCTGGCAAGTTTGTTTGAGAAACACTGCTCTTGGTATATAGGAAATGACATAAAATACCGACAAGTTGATGAGTAAGACACGTGTGCAACAGTTGGGTGTGTTTATTATTAAAACGTTTCACCTCCAAAGAAGCCTATGTATAGGCGAAACATTTCAGTAATAAAGATACCCAACTGTCGCACATGTCTTATCAACTGCTCTTGGTGTTTGAGTTTTAAAATGTATTCTAAGAACTACATATTATGTCGTACTTTTAATAGCTTAAATAAAATTTAATAAAGAAAATTTATGAGAAAATTAATAAATACACTCTATAGTAAGATGTAGAATGAGGGGGACATGATTGAAGTGTATAAGTGGAAGATGGGCATAAATAAAGATGTCAATAAGGTTCTGAGGATATCCCTTCAAGAAAGAACTTGAAATAATGAATTCAAATTTGATAAGTTTAGATTTAAAAGGTATATAGGAAAGTATTGGTTTGGAAACAGAATAGTTGATGAGTGGAATAGTCTACCTAGTAGGGTCATTGAAGCTAAAACCTTGGGTAGCTTCTAATATAGGTTAGATAAATATATGAGTGAAAGAGAGGTTGGATTTGAGTGGGACTTGCAGATGAGTTAATTGGGTTATCAAAGCTTATTCCTTGGGTAGCATTAAAAATGGGTCAAGCAAATATTTTTATTAATTGGTTTGGATTTGAGAAAGGCCTGCCAAGTATGGGTGAGTAGGCCTACTGCAGTATACCTCCTTTCTTATGTTTCTATGTATACTATACACAGTTTATATTCTACAGATTGAATACATAGAGTGTTCTTTGAAGTCAAAAGAAGCATTAACACAAGATACACGGTTGTTTGTGATCCAAGTGCCTAAATATACATACCTGCCCGTGCCTATTGGGTACCATGTTTGTGTACGGTTACCAGAAAAAGGTAAGCTTAATGAGCTCAGTTCAAATAGCGGAATGAGTGGGGTTTGAAACCATATCAAGAGAGTCCTAAGTTTTAAAACTCACTTGCCATGGGGTTCAAGTCCCACCCATTTTGTGATTTATTTGAAAATGTGTTATTGCGATTTCATGAGTCAAGCTTAGATCACTATGTCTAGTTATTTGAAGGTGAGTTTAGTTCAATATGTCTGGTTACCTGAGAAAGTGATTTTAATAATGAGTTCATTACATCTAGTTGGAATGAGACACTTATGCAACATATGGGAATTTGTATTGAGGAAACATTTCACCTCACAGAAGAATGATGTAAAAGAGAAGTTTGAGATAATCAGTCCCTCAGCATATGGTTGGAGAGGTGAGTGGAAGCCAGAGGTGGAACCACAGTGGAACCATCCACTAGGTTGGACAAGTGTTGAAGAATACTTTGTATCAAAATCCCATGATGTTGCAGACTGACACTTCAAATTCAAATTCAATTCAAATTCAAATGTTTATTTCCTTGTAAAGCTTACAGTGTGTAGTTTACATGTTATAAAATATTAATTAAAAAAGGGCCCTAGCATGCCTAGGCATTTGGAAACTAATACTAATTCTTACTCTATATTGATATAGGTTATGGAGCAGTACATTTGAAAAATATTATTAGTACAAATCAAAAATAAAATTAAAAAAAGATAGATTTAAAAAGGGTTTGGATTTGTCTTGGCATGATTCTTTTGTTTTCTATTGAAGCAACTTAGGACTAACTTAAAATTTAACCCTTTCAGGGTTAAATTGGGACTTTTTTTTCCCAATGACAGTTCAAACACAGATGGAACCCCCGTGAAGATGAATTTCATGGTTTTGAGGAGTTTGTGACCGAAAACAACCCCGGAAACCAAAAGGGAAAGGGGGAAGGAAGGAAAGATGAGAGGAAGGAAGGTAGGAAGGAAGAAAGGCAGAGATGAGAGGAAGGAAGGAAGGAAGTAAGGAAGGAGGGAAGGTAGGTAGGAAGGAGGGAAAGAGGTAAGAAGGGGGGGAAGGAGGTAGGAAGGAGGGAAGGAAAAGGAGGAAAAAAAAGGAAGGAAGGAGACCATCAATGAGGAAAACCCCCAAAATTCAGACAATGACTTATTTCCAGGGGGGTTTGGGGGGGGGGAATGAGGAAGGGATGAGTGTTGACAGGCAGTGGGGGGGTGAGTGCTGGTAATTTGTCAGGACATAATTTGCCGGTGACTAAACATATTTAAAAATCCCCCCCACACAACAACTAAAAATTTTAAAAAGCTGTACCAGTTCTAGGAAGTGTCCAGTGACTTTATTTTGTATATATGATAGAAAAAAAGTAATAAACAACATTTTTATTGTTATTTTTGTAAACATGTTTTGTAAACAATATAATGACAACAATGTTTGTTCGGTTTTTTGTAGCATAAAAAAGTGAATATACATACAGTATACCTTGTATTGGTCTCACAGGTTTTTTCTTGAAGGAAGGAAGAAAAAAGGAAGGAAGGGGAAGGTAGGTAGGAAGGAAGAGATGAGAGGAAGGAAGGAAAAAAGGGGGGGAAGGTAGGTAGGAAGGAAGAGAGGGGGAAAAAAGGAAGGGGGAAGGTAGGTGGGGAAAAAAAGGAAGGAAAGAAGGAAGGTAGGTTGGTGGAGAGGAAGGGATGTGTTTGGGAAGGAGGGGGGGTGGGGATGGTATGATACATCTTTTTGACAAGACACGCCAGTGACTAAACATATTTACAAGTCCGCCCCCCCACAAAACGAGCTTCAGAACCTCTTGAAAATTCTAGCAACATGTCCAGTGACTAAACAATTTACCCCACACAATTTTCAAGCCAGAACCTCTGTTGCAGTTCTAGCAACATGGACAGTGACTCTTTTGTTTATATATATGATAGAAAAATAGTAATAAACAACATTTTTTATTGTTGGTTTGTGTAAACATGTTTTGTAAACAATATAATGACAAAAAAAGTTTGTGAGTTGTATTTAGGGGCCCCCCGGGGAAGTTTCGTACCCCGGGAAAACCCCTTTACTTTGTAAGTATAAAATTGTAAGTGCTTGTGGAAGTTTTTTTTTGGGGGTCTGAAAAAACTAACCTACGGATTTTTTTCCTTTAAAAGGGAGTAAATTGGGGGAATTTTAAGACTTGGAGGAAGTTTTTTAAACCTCGGGGTCCACTGTATACAGTGAGTGAATATACCCCAACAAAAAAAAAGGCAAAAAAATTTGAGGGGAACAAACACACAACCCGAATTTTAAAAGAGGAGTTTCAGTTACAGAGATTACAGTCATCCTATTGATTGGTCTTCTGTTAAAAAAGTCTACCCTTGTCCCCAACTTTCATAGTCGCCCTTTTCCCCCCCTTTTACACAACTTTTCCTTTTAATTAGCCCTGGGGTTTTTCTCTTAAAAAGCTTTCCCCCCCCCATTGTTAAATGCTCCAAACTTCAGAACACCTGTGACAACCCAATTTTCCTTCCCCTTTTTATCTCTTCCCCCCCTCCTTTTTTCCTTTTTTCCCCTGTGTTTTTTTTTTTTTTGCCTTTTTTTTGTCCTTCTTTATTTTTTTTTTTAAATTTTATTTTTCCCCCCCGTGTTGTTGTCCTTACCCCATGCGGGGCCCCAGCTTCATTGCAGTGGTTCCTTTTTCCAGAATATGACTGACTCCACTACTACTACTACCCCCACCACTACTACCTCCATTATTACCCCCCCCCTTTTTTTTGTCCTCCCTGTCTGCCTGCCTATAAATACCCCTTCCCCCTCCTGTGTGTTGGTACCCCTTTTAAATGGTCCAAGTCCCCGGCCGAAACGCGTCGAACTTCCCCCCTTTTTATATATGCAGGTTGTGTGTGTATTATACCAAATAGTCTTTATTTTGGTCTCACAGGCCAAAAAGTTACTTGAAAAAATAAAATATTAAAAAATAAAAAAAAAAGTAAAAAAAAAACAAAATAAACTATTCCCCTGTGACCGGCAGTGGGGGGATGTTGCAAGGGTTCCCAAATTTTTTTTCAACTTAACGCCTCCATATCTCAGTAAGTATTCTTGGGAAAAAATTTTTTTTTTTTGGGCCCATAATACCCAAAAAAAAATATCATTTCATAAGAATTTCCTTCCCAAAAAATAATTTTTTCCCTCTCCCCTCCCCCCCATCTTCCATACACCACAAGTGTGTTTTAATAAAGGAAGTGTAATTTAAATTTTTTTTTTTTTTTTTATAATATTTTTCGGCCCTGGTGGGAGTTGGGGTTTTGGGTCTCGACCCTGAAAAAATTTTGGGGAAAAGCCATACAGTGGTACCCGAGTTACGATGGGGCCCCAAAAGCCCTTTTTTAAGTTTTTTTTAAATGCCAATATATTTTTGGGGGGGTAAAAGGGGTAGTCTATTTTTCATTATTCCTTATGGGGTAAATTCGTTTGGGGAAAGGCACTTGAACAGCATTCTCGAACGAAAAATATCATAATTTTGGGGACCACTGTATTAGGAATTTAAGGGGTTTCAGTCATTTGGGTGGGGGGTAAGAGTAAATTGGGGGGGAATTAAAATAACAAGAGTAAGACTATATTTTTTGGGGTTTTTCATGATAAAAAAAAAAATTAAGGGGTTTTTTATTTGGTTAGCTGTTTTGGGGGCAGTTTGGGGGTTGTTATGGGGGGGGGGTTCTACATGGTGGCAGAGTTTGGGGGGGTTTTGGGGAAAAAAAAATTTAAATTTCAGAATGAAAGATTTGATCCCATACGATTGCATGGGGGTAGGGAAAGGGCGTGCTAGGGGGGGAAAAGGGGCAGCAAGTGTATTCAAAAATTTTTAAGGGGATGGTTGCCCCCCGCATTTTAAATTTTTTAGGCGGGGGGTTTCCCAAATTTTTTGGGCCCTTTTTTTAAAATTGAATTTTTTTTAGAGGTTTAGCCGGACAGGGGGGAAGTCATAGAGATTTTTGTGTCTGGAAATTTTCTGGGGGGCCTGTTAAAATATCAAAAAATGTTTTAAAAGGGGGGTTAAATTAGAATTTATGTTTCTGTAAATCTAGGTTGCACAAAGGTGTGAATGTTCTGTGAAAATTTGGGGTTTTTGACAAATTAAATTGAGACACTTATGCAACATTTGGGAATCTTTATTGAAAAAAAGTTTCACCCCTTTCATCAGTCCAATAAGCCATCAGTCATATGTTTTTTCTTGTAAATATGCTGTACTTTCTTCAAGATTAATGGACTGAGCACATCAGTTCCAGGCTGAAGACTGAGTACCTCACACTCCTCTCTTTACCCTTCTTCTTTGGTTTTTTTCCCAGGAGAGGAGTTAAAAGGGAAGGTTGCCCCGGGGAATTGGGGTCAATTGCTGGCGGGGCAAATACTGAAAGGGAAAAAAGCAGTAAAAATTCATAAAAAGGGACCCCCTATGGCAGAAATGACATGTATGCCAGGGGGGGGTTTTTACTTATCTAGGTTTGGGGGGGACCCCCCAAACGCGGGGGAAAGGGGCTGTTAGGTTTTTTTAAATAGAAATAGTGATACAGGGGGCCCTCGCTATTTGAACATTTAAAACTCGCCCTGTTATGTAAGTTTATTATTGTAATTTTTTTTTTGAAGTATATTTTTGGGGGGGGAAATGGACTAATCTAATTTACATCATTCCTTAGGGGGAAAAATTTTTTTCCCCAGCACTTGAACAGCATTCGGGAAAAAGAAGAATGCTCGAATAGTGAGGGCCCAAATTTGGTTTTTTTGGGAAAACAATGAATTCCCCAGTGAAAACGATAGTGTGAGTTTTGGGGGAAACCGTTTTGGGGGAGAATGAGGTAGAGTTATTGGGAAAACAGTGGCCCCCCTGTTTTCTGCTCCAAACTCAAACAATTATGTAAGTGTGTTTTTGTAAGTGCTTTTTTAAGTGTACTTTTTTTAAGTGCTTTTGTAAGTGTATTTTTGGGGGTCTAAAAGGACTAAGCTAATTTACATTTTTCCTTTGGGAACAAATTCGTTTTTTGGCATTTGGGGAAAGCATTCTGGAATTAATTAATTACAACAGGGGGGGCCACTGTATTAAAAAAACCAGGGCCCCAGGTGATAAGGATAGTAACGGGGTTTTTGTAGAGGAAAAGAAATGAGCAGGAAGAAAAGGGGGGGTTTTTAAAATTTTATTATACTAATAGTCATAGTGCTAGAAATAAGATGGACAAATTGGATTATTTTATAACTGAGACATGGTTTAATAAAAAAAATCAGGACATCCCCCCCGAATAACACATTCAGGGTTTTTTGTTCCAAGTAGACAAAAGTTTTGGGGGAAGGGGGGGTGGCACTGTATATCTGACATTGCTTGAATTGTTGCATAAAAAAAAGGATAAAACTGAAATAACACATACAGAGTCTGGGTAGAATTTTCAGAGGGGGGCGAAAAAAATTTTTTTAGGCTTGATATACCATCCCCCCCAAATTTGGGGAGGGGGCCCAAAGGAAACTACTGTGGAAGGAAATTGTTAGGGCCCCCAAAGGGACATTTGAGTAATTTAGTGGACTTAACCTTTAATCAAATTGATTGGAATTCCCCTTACTGGGAAAATTTATGTCTAATGACTTCTTAGAGGTAGTTCAGGATTGTTTTTTAACCCTTTGGGGGCCCAAACCCTCTCAAAAAACGTTTCAGGGGGCCCCAAAATTTTGGGGAATTTTTTTTTTTAAGAAATGATAGATAATCTTTTTTCCCATCCAACGACACCAAAATTATAAAATTTGGGGCGAAAACCAACGGAATTATCTTTTTGAAGTTAGCGGTATCATGACATTTTAAAATATCGGCGATTTTGCCCACTTTGAGCCCTATTTTCTGCAAATTAATGTTTCAGTCTACTAAAATTATAGTTTTCCTTTTAATTCCATTTGTTTATCAATTGAGTACAAGAAACAGCCAATTTACCGATTTCAACTACCCAAAAGGTGGTCAGAAATTCGCAATTTGGCCAATTTCACACAAATTTAAAAAAATGCCAATTTCAAAATAGGGTCCAGAAAAAATGAGACAGACATTCCTGGCACTCAAATAACATTTTATCTGTTCATTAGTCAGTCCCCGGCCCCTTTTCATTATTTTTTTCTTTCCATTTTAATTTTTTTTTCTCACAAAAAAAAAAAGATTTACTGTTATGTATACAACTGCATCATTGTAAAAATGGTATAAATAATATCAGCGCACTTGTGCAAGAATATTAACTACCCAGTTTATGTTTTGGGCATGGCAGGGTTTTTTTACTTGAACATAGGAAAAAAACGAACATTTTCGCTACTTTGCGCCCCAGTTTTAAGGTACAGTGGAAAAACCCGAGTTACGATGGTCCCCCAAAAAAAAGCCCTTTTATGTAAGTTTATTTTTTTAAATGCTTTTGTAAAAAATTTTTGGGGGGGGAAAAAAGGCTAGTCTATTTTCATTATTCCTTATGGGGATAAATTCGTTTGGTAATGGCACTTGAACAGCATTCTCGAACGAAAAAACGAACCCGGGTACCCTGTACTTGTCATCGTGAAACCAGTCAAAATTATCTTTTATCTGTAATATATCCCATTCTATCAAAGGGGGCTAAGAAAACGAGAATACAAAAAATAAATACCATACGAAAATAGACTAAAAAGTCGCTGTTTTAAATAAAAAAAAGGTAAATTTTTTTTTTTCCTTTTTTCCCTGTGTGGTGAATTTTTTCGCGCACACTGATTAAACAGACCCACCCATCTGGCCTACCAGCCTGTTTCTTTTGATTTGAGGACACTAGAATTTGGCGTTTTGTATGAAAAAACCCTGGGGAAAGCCGTACAAAACGGGGGAAACCCCTTAAAAGGGGGTTAAAAAGTTTTTTTGTTACAGAACCTACAATGGGAAATAACCTGCTTGACTTGGTTCTATCAAAAAGGAAACCCTTGTTAAAATTTTAAAAAAATTTCAGAGGAATTTGGGGGGGGGAACCCAAATCAATTCCTTTTTTAAAATTGCATAGAAGTATGATAGTAAGAAATAATCAGAAAGGGGTCCCATTTTTTTCTTAGCAGATTAAAAGGGGGGCTTAAAAACACCTATCATCTTGAAAATGGGGTAACAAAAAACTATAAAAAAGACTTTTTAAACACTATACATGCTGCATAAAGAATTTTTTATTCCGTATAAAGAAATTAGATTGAATAAAAGGGGGCCCCAAATGGAAAGAAAGGAATCTATAGGGCGCCCCCAGAAGAGGTAAGGGTCATCTTATGAATCATTATATTGATTTTAAAGGGGGGAAAAAAAGGGGGGATAAGAAAATCTAAACGGGACAAAACTTACCCAAAATTTTTTTTCCGGTTTATAGAACAAAAGTTAAAGAAAATATAGGTCTCTAAAAAAAAATTTTTGGGGGTAAATTTTTTTATAATTATTTTCTTTTTGGGTTTTTTTCACGGAAAACTAACAACATCCCAATAATTAATTTTTATAGTAGACCTGCAGAAGATAAATTAAATATCATAGTTACTAGGGATATGGTTTTTCAAACTGGTGGGCCAAAAATGAAACAATAAACCCGGGCCCGGTGAATTTTTTTAAATTTTTTAAGTGAAAAAAGGAGCTTTTTAAACCATTAACTAACATTTTTAATATACCCCTTTAAAAGGGGGGAAATTTGATATGTGGAAGATAATTTTTAAATTTCCCCTTTTTTAAATTGGGAAAAAATCGTTATTTTAAATTATCGCCCAATAAGCATGACCTCAATTGTAGGAAAATTTAAAATAGTCATTTTTAGCCGATATTATAAAAAATCATCTTGGTAACTACTTTTTTTAAGTACTCAGCCCGATTCATGAGGGGGCCTTTCTGCCTAACTAATTTACTAACTTTCTTAAAGCCCTTTTTTGGCTGTTGATCATGATAAAGAATTTGATATTGTTTATTTGGATTTTAGTAAGGCTTTTGATGGGGAATTCCCACCAGAGACTGTTAAAGAAAGTGGCAGCTCAGCATTAGGGAAAAAAGGGCCTTTTCGGATCGAGTCATGGCCCCACGAACAGAAAGCAGAGAGGTACATAAATGGGGTAAAATCTGAGTGGGGATCTGTAAAAAATGACATATTACTAGTGATATTTAGCAAATTCGCTGATGACATGGATAGGTAGGATAATTTGATTCAGACTTGAGGGGACGGAATTTAAAAGGTTTTTAAAAACCAGTTCATTGTCAGAAAAGTGGCAGATCAGTTAGATACGTAAATGCAAAGTTCTGAAGCTCAACCCTAACCCTAGCCCCCTATCAGCTACATAATGTAGAACTTAACCATACAGAATGTGGAAAAAGGCTTGGGGGGGTTTGGAAAAGCAACCTTAAACCAAGACAGTAAATTCCTGCCCAATAATAAGGCAAATAGATTACTGGGGGTTTTTATTAAAAATTAAAAAAAAAGAAGTCCAGCAGTTATTTTCAGCTTTATACATCATTAGGGGAGGCCTCACTAATGATGTATAAAAAAAAAAACAATTCTGGTCTCCATTTTACAGGATGGATATAAATTCATTAGAAAACATTCAGCAAAAAAAACAAAATTTTAAACATAGTAGTATTATAAATCTTCCGTATGAAGAAAGATTGAAGTAATTTTTAAATTTACATTCCTTGTAAGCGAAGAATGAGGGGGAAACATGATCAAAGTGTATAAGTGGAAGATGGGTATTAATAAAGGGGGGATAAATAAGGTCTTGAAAATATTTCTCCCAAAAGAAAACCCGCAAAATGGATTCAAATTAGATAAGTTTAAATTTAGAAAGGAAAATGGAAAGTACTGGTTTGGTAATAGGGTAGTTGATAGTGGAAAAAATCTGCCTAGTAGGGTTTTTCGCTAAAAAACCCTTGGGGGGGTTTCAAATTTAGGTTTGGGTCACCCTACCTCAGTGGGAATGGCCCCCTTTTGAAAAAAAAAAAAAAAAATGAATGAGAGGGGTTGTATTTAGTGGGACTTTTTCATGAGTAAATAGATTTATCAAAGCTTTTTTCTTGAGTAGCATTGAAAATGGGTTGGGCAAAAAATTTTGTTAGTAGGATGGATTTTGGGGAAAGGCGGGGCCCTTTTTGGGGCAACAGGCCTGCTGCAGTGTTCCTCCTTTCTTATGTTCTTATTGGACTGATGAAGTGTGTGGTGAAACTTTTTCTCAATAAAGATTCCAAAAAATTTTTAAAAATTTTCATTCTTAAACTTGTTGGTTTTCAAAACTATTTATCACATTTAACCCCTTACCTGAGAAAAAGGGAGCTTAATAAGCTTATTTTATGTTTCCTCTACTTAGAAAGGGGGTTAATAAGCTTATTTTTTTTTTTTTCCTCTACTTACCTGAAAGTTGAGCTTAATAAAATTATTTTATGTTTCCTCTGGGGACCTGGGGAAGGTGAGCTTAATAAGCTTCTTTGTTTAAATTTTTAGTTACCTAACAAATATGCATTTAAAAAGTTTTGTTCATCATGTTTAATCCAGTCACCTGAGAGAGGTGAAACAACCCTTTTAGGGGCCGTGCCATAGTTCTGCGGCTTTGGAGGGGCCAAACCGTAGTTCTGCCCTGAGCTCAAACTCACCAGATAAGCTTTGAGCGGTAAAAATTTTGGGGCCCAGAAAGAGAGGGAAATTTATCTATGTGGTAAGTGTGCACCACATAAAACAAATCCTGTGGCCCCAGTGCATAATGAGAGAAAAAAATGAAACCGTAATTTTCGATTAAAAAAAGCGACTTTACAGTGTTTTTTTTTTTTACGTTTTATAGTCGTATTTTCAATTTCTTGATCTCATTTGATAGAATGGAAGATATATTACAGATATAAAAAGATTTTGATTGGTTTTAGTATTGGAAATGGCTTGAAACTGAGCTCAAAGTAGCGGAAATGTTAATTTTTGCTGATGTTCAAGAGTAAACAAATGACCTCACACGTCAAATACCAATTGGGGGTCTAATATATGTTCACAAATGTGGTGATATTATTTGTACAATTATTACAATATTTCATAACAGTAAATCTTCCATTTTTGGTTTGAATAAAAATTCATTATGTGAATAAAAAAAAAAAAATGTAATTCATTTGT